>VZQC01003231.1:987365-1183993 GCA_009823505.1 Rhizomys pruinosus | reverse complement strand
AGAGAGAAGAGATGAGAGAGGAGAAGAGGAGAGATCTAAGTAAGATATTAAGTCTTCACATGAACATTTTGTGAAGCACTGGTTACAGAAGGAAGCTGTTTGAGGAAATTATAATACCACAAAGTTCTCTGTTTGTCCAAGTCTAGTATCTGTAGACTGTCTCAGTGTGTCTGTCTGTCTGTCTGTCTGTGTCTGTCTCTGTCTCTGTGTCTCTCTCCTCTCCTTCCCTTTCACAGATCCTAAGAGTATGCATTACTGCACTAGGACTCAGTCTGTAACAGGGTCAAGTTGAACGGGGGAAGTTCCTTCATTAGTGGAATCTTTTCTTTCAGGGTTCTAAATCATTCTTGGGACATTGTAGATATTAGTCACCGAAGTGAAATTCTATGGCTTGCAACTGTGCCTGGGGAGATGGTGCCGAGCTGCCATATGAGACAGATCCCACACTTTGGGAAGAGATAACAGGTCTGCTCACTTCACGTTTCATGTTCCGAGTATTCTTCTGGTAGAAGCGAATGTGTTGATCTTTCCATTGTTTATTTCTCTCTCACTTTCCTGAGGGATTTTTTTTTTTTCTGGAGGGATATACGATTCAAAGTCATTTCTAATTTCCTGTATTCATTACTATTGGGCTATTGATACCCTTCTACTCTGATCATGTGTCCTTTTTCCTCCTCTTCTGTGCTGAAGGATTTTTTGGGGAGGTCTTTTGGAGACAGGGTCTCCCTGTAGCCCCAGCTGTCCATGGAATGCAACTCTGTAGACCAGAGACTGGCGCTTGAAACTCAAAAGAGATCCAAACTGCCTCTGCCTCTAGAGTGCTAGGATTAAAGGTGTGGGCCTTGATGCTGGCAGGAGCTTTTTTTTTTTTTGGTCTTTTTTTTTGGAACAGGTTCTGCTGTAGCCCAGTGTTGGAATCACGTCCTTAAGACCAGGCTGGAGCCTTTGAACTCACAAAGAATCCGCCTTCCTGCCTCTGCCTCCCTAGTGCTAGGATTAAAGGCATGAGCCACCATGCCTGGCTGCTAAAGGACTTTTATGTGTTATTTTTCTTGTTCTGTCTGCCTGTCTGCGTGCCTGTCTGTCTGTCTGTCCGTCTCTATCATCTATCTATCTATCTATCCTCTTTGCTTCCACCTTCCAAGTACTGGGATACTGGGATTATCATATCAGGCCCCTTTCTTCTTTTCTATTATGCTCTTAGGGAAGTCAGGGCCAGCAAATCATGAAAGCCTAGATTCTATTCATATGGAAAGCTAAAGCCAACATAATATTGTTGAGTAGCTATGGGGGTCTGGCAATGTCTTCCTGGTGCTGGGGGTCTAGAGTTTAGTGAGTCTGGAGAGACCGTATATAGCAAATAAGTATTTAATCATATTAGTTTACAAACAGGAAAAGAAGCATAAAGCAAGTACTGGGGTGAGTTGTTCAGATTGGGGTATTCTTTTGAAAGAGAGTTTAGAGTCTTACTTAGTCCAGACAAGGAGATGTATCAGCTCCAGTTGTTATTCATTTGCTTATGAAGCATTTACCAAAGTCCTAGTAAAGTGGGAGGAATATGAATATGCCAGGCAGAGGGACTACAGCATGAGTAACGAGGGTCCCAGCCCCGAAAAAGTGTTGTGACAGGCTGTGCACATGTGCTGTTTGTGATATATATATATATATATATATATATATGCCATAAATAGCACTTATTAACAAAAGGGAACAGACTATAGACCCATGTAGTAAATGGGCAAGTCTTAAATGCATTGTAGCAAGTAAAAGGAGAATTTAAAAAGTTACAGATTACACAAACTACCCCCGAGGGGCTTCCATTTTAGAGGAATGATATTTGAATATGATGTTGTCCGACAAAGACACTTACCAGTGAAAGAGGCCGCATTATTTCCAACTGACAATGCACAGGGCAAGGAGACTTGCAACAGCTGGGCACATTCTGGGGTACAGAAAGACATTCAGACTGGCTGGAGTGTCAGATGCACATAATGGTGTCCAGGGAAGAAACTCTGGAGGGGTGAGCAAGGCTTTTTGGAGGAGCACCCTCCAGAAAGCTAGCACACGGAGTGCCTGAATGGTGCTCCTGTCAGCGATGGGAGCTGAGGATGGGCACTGAGATGGATTCTTGTTAATCTTTTATTCACAAGAAAATAACATTTCGTAAAAGTCGTTATTCCTGGTGCACATTTCTCTGACTTTAGACAAACGCATTCAGTCACACATCACCCTTGAACACAATGTGAACCACATTTATTATCCTGAAAGAGCTCCCCAGGCTGTCTTCTTTGGAGGTGACTCTTCCCAACTTCAGGCAAGCTCTGATCTGTTTCTGCTCTTAAGATTACTTTGTCCAAAATTCCATGGGAACAGGATCATGTCATCCATCACTTTTGAGTTGACCTCTACTGGGTATATCTGTAGTCTGTCTTCTTTCTTATTGAGTCTATTTTGGTGCACTTACCACAGGGTTTTAATCCAGTCAACCAGTTTTTGGTGAATGTGAATATACTAAGAGCCTACAGATACAAGTTTTGTCTAAACAGAAGTTTTTATTCCTCTAGGGTAAATATTTCAGAGCAAAACCATTGCATCGTGTGGAGCAAAGCTATTTTTACTTTCTTTCTTTCTTCCTTCCCTTCCTTCCATTTCCCTTTCCCCTTTCCCTTTCCCTTCCCTTCCCTTTACATTCCCTTCCCTTTCTTTCCTTTTTCTTTTTTTTTTGTATTTTTGAAGACGGTCTCCCTTGTAAGTCTAGCTGGCCTAGAGCTCACTCTGTAGACCAGGCTGGTCTTGAACTAACAGAGATCCACCTGCCTCTGCCTCCGTAGTGCTGTGATTAAAGGCATGCACCACCACACCTGGCTTAGAAAGCTATTTTCTGAAGTGCCTAAGCCAGGTATGGTGGTTCTCACCTGAAATCTCAGCACTTGGGAAGTAGAGGCAAGATGACTTGCATGAGTTAGAGGCCAGCCTAGGCTAACAGAGTGGAGATCCGTTCAAAAAACAAAAAGTAGCTGGCATGGTGGACACACCTTTAATCACAGCACTGGGGTAGCAGAGGCAGGTGGATCTCTGTGAGTTCAAGGCCAGCCTGGTCTACATGGTGAGTTCCAGGACAGTTGGGGCTTCAGGGAGACCCTGTCTCAAAAAGACCCCCCCCCAAAATATATGCAATGGCAAAAATGTGCCTGTACTTCTTTCCTATTGTCAATATATGAAAGTTCTGGTTGATCTGTGATCTGTGTGCTTGTCAGCACTTAGTAATGTCAGGTTTAAAACTGCTTTTAGCTGTTCTCATAGATTCAGAGATATCTCACTTTTATTTTGAATGGAAAAGATGACTGGTAATCTTGAGCAACTTTTATGTGCTTTTTTATGTGCTTTTAAAATTTCTTATATTTTATTCTTATTGTATCGTCTTGAGAGAGATATGTGTTCACATATGTTGCTCAGTTTATTTTATTGGATTATTTACTTTCTTATCATTAGTATTGAGAATTCTATGTACATTCTCAACACAATTTTAACTCCGTCTGTAGTTTGACCATAGAAGCGCGTTTTCCATTCCGATAAGTCCAGTTATCTTTTTTGTTCTATTTATTTATTTTTTATTTATTTATTTATTTATTTATTTATTTTTATGTCTTTTGAAGGGTTTTCCTGAGCCCCAGCTGTACTGGAACTCACTCTGTAGCCAGGCTGACTTGACTTACCCTGTTGCTCCCGACTGGGACTTTGAACTCAAAAGTCCACCTGCCTCTGCTCCCACGTGTGGGCTTTAAAGGCGTGCGCAACACGCCCGGCTCTTTTGGTTCTTTTATGGATTTAACTTTTGGTGCATTTAGCAAGAAATCTTCACCTATGCAGAGTTGCAAACATTTGCTTCTAAGTTTCTTTAGCTGTCTGATAGCTACTTTTAGGTCTGTGATCCAGTTGGAATTGCTGTTTGGCTCGGGTGAGAGGTGGAGGATTGAGGTTCATGTAAGGCTGAATTTTAGCAAGTTTAGTTTGCTCTGACAACGGTGTGGAGAACAAATTGGCGAAGCAACAAGACTAGCTGATATGTTTTCTCAACTCTCTCTCTATGTTGATGAGGGGACGAGTCTTAGCAGTGCTAAGTAGTGCTTAGTCGAAGAGCAAATCATCAGCCCACTAGATACTCAATGGCAGTATGAATCAAGTATGTGGATTTAGGCCATGTGAATGATAATGTATTTTTAAAACATATTACCAGTCACTCTTAATAGGTATTGATTTCCTGGAATTGGGCATTAATGGAACCAGAAAGCCCTTCTTTTTTTTAAATTGTTTTAAGAAAAAATTTTTTTTTATTTCTTTTTTGATGTACTGTCCTGCATGCAGGTTTTGACGTGTCACAATAGCCACTCGTCCGTCGTGCAATGCCTCGGAGGTCTCAGAAGAGGGTGTCGAGAGATTCCCCTGTGACTGGGTTCTCCTGGAAATTGGGTTTCTAGACATTCTCTCGGCCACCAGTGGGTGCGGGGATTCACGAACCTGTGGTCCTCGCATGAGGGTCGGGTCCCTTCTTAAACCGCTAGGGGTCCATCTCTCTCGCAGGCCATCAACATAAACCTGCTTCTTTTAACCCTGCGCATGCGCCCCTCTTATCTATCTCTCAGATGTAGGAAGCCAGAGAAATATGTTTCTTCTTCCTGATACTGGCTTGTGAAAGATCAAATCCCAGAGACTGTTCTGAAGACAGCAAAGCTGGAGACCATAAGACACGTGAAACCGCCTCTGCTTTGCCGCCCTCATCTGAAAGTCCGCATTGTTCCCCGAACCGAAATGAAACGCTATGCCTTCACCGCGAGTGCCAATTTGCACAGTCATGGTTCAAATTGATCAAGTGAGGAGGGAACGGCTCAGAGAAACAGAAATGTTAGAAACAAACTGAACGAGTGGTGTTGTCACCTCTATCTCTGGGTAGTGCACGCCAAGTAGCGCTGGCTAGTTGTAAGGGCAAACTGAGCAAGCGGTAGTTGATATTTCCGCGGTGATCTGAAAACCAACTGTGCTCTTTATATTGTGAATCCCCTTAACAGGTTCTAGAATTACCTACTCATTATTTTCAAGATTTATAAATTTTGGATGTAGTGTGTGGAGATATATCATATACTAAAATTTTTATTTATGTTATTTAGTTTATTCTATTTATTTTTATTTATTATTTCTGTACATTGTATGAAAATTTACTCGTCCTATGCAGGGTTTGTAGCAACGTCCGTGTGCATGCAAGTTCCCCGCGGCGGAAGGTCAGACGAGGGGGTCTCGGATTATCCCTGGAACTGGAGTTCTCCTGGAATTGGATTTCAGATGGTTCTCGGCCGGCCATGTGGGTGCCTTGGGGATCGAACCGGTCCTCTGCTGACGAGCTGGTACATGCTGCTCTTAACCGCTAGTCCATCATCAATCAAAAAGAATGAAGAACCTAGACCAAACAAAACAAGACAACCAGAATCAACAGAAAATTTAGGTTGTAAATCCAAGGAACTGCAATGGACTAAATTCTAGTCCTTAATAATCAGGGGTCGTAGCAAGGAAAAGCCCGTTGCTGGTATGAGGTTGTTTCCTCTTCTGTAAAGTGTGGTTGAGGACAAATACTTTTTTTTTTTTTTTTTTTTGGTATTTAACATGCAAGGGTCTCCCTGTATGCCCCAGCTGTCCTGGAACTCATTCTGTACATCGAGGCTGCCTTGAACTCACAAAGATCCGCTGCCTATGGCTCCCGAGTGCTGGATTAAAGGCGTGTGCCACCCCCAGCCGGTAAACCACGTTCTTCAGTCGGGTTCCTGTGAAGTTAATTCAAACCGGGGTTGGAGATATAGCCTAGCGGTTCAGAGCGCCTACCGCTCTTGCTGAGGACCCGGGGTTCGCTCCCCAGCACCCACATGGCGGCCTGAGAACCGTCTGTAACTCCAATTCCCGGCGACTCCAGTTCCAGGGGATCTGAGACCCTCCTCTGACCTCCGCGGCATTGCACGAAACGGGTGCACGACCTACATGCAGAACCGTACATGAATTACCCCATAAATCAAATAAAAAAAAAAAAAGAAAGTTAATTCAAACCATGACTTGAAATGTTTAACTAAGATTGATCACATAGCATGTATGAGTAAATATCAGCTGTTAACATCAGCCAAATCAAAAACCTCCATCAAACCATTGTATTGCTCAGGGATGATTTGTAACTTCTTTCTTCAGGAACTTGCAAGTAACTGTGGACACAGGTAAGTGAGGAGCTAGCCCTTAAAGTGCAGCAGAACAGAGTTAAGTCCTGGAATTACACTGAGAATGTGAGATAAGACCAGAGAGACTCGCCAGGAGGACGACTTGAGAATCCTTTTGCAGAGCAAGTTGTTTGGTCTGGCCAGGGAAGATGGATGACCAGGGAACCAGATACACAGAAGAAGGGAACGATGACTCAGACCAGAGAAGGCTTGGAGAAGGATTCTCCTGAGCTGAAGAGTAGAAAGAGTGGGGGCTGCAGTTAAAGAAGTGATAGAAAAAGGAAGCGGGGAGCAGATTGCAGAGGCAGGACTTGAGAGCAGAGGTTGGTTCTTGTTTTGTGTATTAATGGGATTTTATAGTGTTTCATGTCTGTGCTTCAAAAGCCAGCCTTGCAGAGAGTGCACGCAAAGTTGTATTTCTTTTTCTTTGGGCAAAAAAAAAAAAAATCACCCTTGTAAATCATTAATGGCCCTTTTAAAAAAGGAGATTGCAGTTCTGGGAGTTATTATTTCTCTATTCAGTAGAGAAATAAAGAGAAGCATACTGAGTTATGTGAAATGAATTGGACTCTGTGCTCTGGTACCTATCTAGGACAGATTTATAAATACAGAGATGATATAAATGGCCATCATTCAATCTCTTTAACATGACAGAGCTTTTAATGGAAAAGCAAGGTTATTGAAAGAAAAAGTTTCAGTGAAAAATAGTTGTAGTCCAGATATTGAAAAGTTTTTCTTTCGCCTTCCATATTGATTTATGTCTAACTAGTATTGAAGATTTTTTGTTTTCTTCCTAGTCTGCCAAGTCATAGAGCATTTGAAAAAAGGTGAACTTCTTTCTTCATTTATCAGTCTCTTACTACTTTTTAAAGCTAACAGTGAGATCTTAAATCATTTATTTTTCATTGTGCAATATCATTGAAGTAGAACTAATAATCAGAGAATTACTTTCCAAGAAAGGTTTGATCCTTACTACAAAACTTGGGACTGGAGAGATGGCTCAGGGTTAAGAGCACTGACTACTATTGCAGAAGACTTGGGTTACGATTCCAGCACTCACATTGGAGCCAACAACCATCTGTAACTCCAGTTCCAGGGGATCTAACACCCTCTTTTGTCCCCTATGGGGGCACTGCACAACATGAGTTCACTTACATACATGCAGGCATAACACTCAGGAGGATAAAATAAAAACAAATAATATATATATTTTTTGGTCTTTTTGAGACAGGGTCTCCCTTTAGTCTCAGCTGGCCTGGAACTCGCTATGTAGACCAGGCTGGCCTTGAACTCACAAAGATCTGCCTGCCTCTGCCTCCCCAGTGCTAGGATTAAAGGCGTGTGCCACCACACCCAGCTTAATAAATTTTAAAATATTAAAAAAAAACTGACACAAGATTATTTTCCTCAGATATTTAATCTGATGTCTCTAAGGATAACACTGGGAAGTGTTGGGAGGAGAAGATAAGAAATTGTTTCCATTCTAGCTTAGGACAAGATACCTTCATCAGGATTCGGTAGTTGAAAAAAAAAAAGTGTACAAGAATTAAAGACAAACTCCAGCTCTGTTGTTGAGTATTCTAAGCATGTCTCTGTATTGCGACTGGGAACTATTACAGTTGTGGACGTCACCTTTAAGTTAGTATCAGAGAGAAATAGGAATCTAAGTGACCAGCACAAGCTTTGGATGACAAAGTGTGGAGGGATCTCCACTTAAAATTTCTGCACTCTTATTTTTTGTTCTTATAGGTGGTCAGCATGGGCTTTTAGAGTTTTCTGTAGTGGAGTTCTTTTGGGCCTACTCATAAAGACATCTTGTTCATCAAAATTAACCTCAATCAATATCCCATTTCCTTGGACTCCAATAAAAGACTGGAATTGCTATTATAGTAATTTTTGGAATTATTTCTGTCTAAATGATTTTGAATACACATTCATTTGGTTTTTATTATTTTATTTTATTTTTTTATTTATTTATTTTTTTCTGGGCTAGAGGTCTATTTTCTTTATCTTTTCAAAGAACCAGATTTTCCAGGTGTGGTGGCACACGCCTTTAATCCTAGCACTTGGCAGGCAGAGGCAGGCAGATCTTTGTCTATAGAATGAATTCCAGGACAGCTGGGGCTACAGGGAGACCCTGTCTCAAAAAGACCAAAATAAATAAATAAATAAATAAATAAATAAATAAATAAATAAATAAAATACAAAAATAAAACAAAGAACCAGCTTTTGGATTCATTAATTCTTTGTATTGTTTTCTTTGTTTCTATTTTATTGATTTTTGCTCTGATCTTTGTCATTTCTTCCTGTCTGTTGGGCTTAGGGTTCATTTGTTGTGGTCTCTCAAGTGTTGTTAGCAGCAGTGTTAGATCGTTTATTTGTTTCCCTTCTGGTTTTTTTTTTTTTTTTTAATGGTTCATTTATTTATTTAATTTTAAAACAAGTCCGGTGGAGAAATCTAAAGAGACGTAGTCGTGCCCGTCGCGTCCATGTTGGAGTCGGTTAGGGGCGTGCCCCCACCACGTCAGAGGTAAGCGTCGAGTCATGCATTCTGCCCAACATGCTTTCATATCTCTTAGTCTTTCTCAAAATTTTCCATGGGGAGTTGACTGTTTTGAGCAGAAGTTCACTGTTTAAGTCAGTTCTTTGATGCAGTATTTTCTGTTGTTGTTGTTGTTTCCAATGCATTATGCCCAACTGCTTTGTACAAGAAGCTCAGGGGGCCTACACAAGAAATACTTAACAACGGTAATTGGCACTAGATCAACAGATAGAGGGATACCAATTCGTCGTTTGTTTTTTCGGGGACTGTGTTACTTCCCTCAGCATGATGTCCTCTAGCTCACACTGCCAGCCATTTTCCTGCAAAGCTCGTGATGTCGTCTTTCTTTACTGCTGCATAGAACTCCATTGTGTAGATGTACCACATTTTCTCTATTCCATCTCAGTTGAGGGGCATTTAGGTTGGTTCCAGCTCTTGCTATTGATGAAGAGAGCTGAAATAAACATGGCCGTGCATGTATCTCTGTGGTGGCGTAAGTCTTGAGGGTACATGCCCAGGAGTGGTATGGCTGGTCGGGTGGCAAGTTCATTCCAAGTCTTCCAAAGGTTCTCCACACGCTTTCCACTAGTGTGAGTACGAGTTTCATTCCCACCAGCAGTGGATGAGTGTTCCCTTGGTTCCTTTCCCCAGGACCCTCCAGCACTGGTAATCATTTTTGTTTCCTTGATAACCCCTAAGCCAGTCTTGACTGGAACGTAAGAGAGTACGGATCTGTAAAAAGTGGTTTTGGACTTCTTTGCATATATCTTAATGATATGAGTAGGATGTGAGCAGTTCTGTTAGGTGTTTCCATACAGACAATACTCTGAATTATCCTCGCTTTGAAGTCTCTCTGTTCAGTATTCTTTGCTCCATCTAAATTGAGCCGGGTACTGTACCTAATTCGTTGTACCTTTTTTCCTTTGTCTTCCTCTTTTGAGAGTTTATAAATAAATACTCCTCTGTATTCGAAATCATGCTTTGTGTGTCCTAAGGATTAATTTCTGGACTCTTTCGTGTCTCTGCAGTGAAGGTTTCCATCCATCACTCTCCCCCCTCCCCCCCTTCCCAAAGTGGGGAATTTCTCTTCACTTGCCTTTGATTGTTTCTTCTTCTATATGTAAAAGAAGCTTTGAGTTTAATGGGGCTTACCTTATCCCATTGTCAATTGTCAGACCTAAATTTCTTGTGCAGCTGCTGTCCTGATTTAAAGGGAAGTCTTTCCTACGCGCCTATGTCTTGTAGTCTTGCTGCCCTGCCAACTTTTTTCTTACTAGTCACCTTCAAGAGTTTGGGGTTTCACGTTGAGGTCTTTAATACCTCTGGCGTTACTTTTGGTCAGGGCGCCCGAGGTAGGCGTTTTTGAAATTCTCAATTCTTCTACGCCGTGGCTGATCCAGTTTTTGCCAACACCACCACTTGCTGAACGAATCTATCAATTTCTCCATTGAGGTTTTCTTGGCCCCCTTGTCAAATAATGAAGATGGCTTGAAATTGTATGTGTCTCAGATTGGGATCTTCGGTTTTGTATCCATTGGTCAACAGGGGTTTTTTGTGCACGTCACCGGCTGTTTTTTGACCTACTAGCCCTGAGCTAAGTTAATCACCCTGGGTCATACGACGCTACTCCTGGTGGCTCTTTTCCTCGGATGGGACTTTGAGCTTTACGGGTCTTTTGGGGTTTTCTCCAACTGAAATTTAACCGACCTATTGATGTTTCCAAGCACTGTGACGAAACAGCTTGGATTTTCGTGACATACTAGTACTGGACCTTGCAAAATCTATCAACCGAGTTTTTGGTAGAAATGGACAATGTTGTTACATGTTTAATTTTCCCAATCCATGAAGCATGGAAGCGGTCTTTCCACTTCTGAGTGCCTTCTTCAAATTTTTTTTTCTTTAAGGGGTTTAAAATTTTGTTGTTAGAGGTCCTTTGGTGACTTTTGTCTTAGGTTTTTTCTAAAGGTATCCTATTTGATTTTTGAAGGCTTATTCGTGAAGTGGGACAGGATCCTCTTAGGAATTCTTCTCGCTCCAGTTGCTTGCATTTTTTTGTATTTTTTTTTTTGATGCTACTTTTGTAAGTTTCAATATTTGTATCCTGCCACTTTGCTGAAGTTGTTAATTCGTTTACTAAGGAGGTTCCTGGTGGAGGTTTTTGCTCTCTTAAGTAAACAATCATATCAGCAACGAAATAACGGATAGTTAGACTCCTCTTTTTCCAAATATAGACATCTATTATATCCTTTCCATCTTGCCTTAATTGCTCTCAAGCAAGTTTTACAAGCAACTATATTGAGAGAGAGTGGTGAATAGGAGGGCAGCCATTGGCCAGAGTTCCTACCTTAAAGGGAATGTTTTCCGAGTCATTTATGTCACCCATTTCAGGAAATGATGAATTGTCTAGGTGGGTTTCCTGTATGCTTGAAATTAAAGTTGAGGAATGAAGTTCCTCCAAAGCCAATTCCTCTGAGGACTTTAAAGCATGAAGGGATTGCTGATTTTGATCAAAGGCTTTTTTTCAAGCATGAACGAAAATTGCGATGAGGTGTGGTTTTGTTGTTTTGATAGTCCAGCTGTTGATGTGTTTGATGATGTTTATATTTTTGTTTTGAACCAATCCTGCATCTCTGGTATGAAATCCAACTTTGGGTCAGGATAGGATATCTTCCTTGATGTGGGTCTGTAGAATTGCGTTTTGCCCAGTAATAGTCTGTTTAAAGAATTTTGGGCATCTGTGTTCATAGAGGGAGGATGGGCGATGAATTCCTTCTTTAGTTCTAACGTCTTGCCAGTGCGTTTATGGTAATAGAGTGATTGGTGTGGCTTTCCATAGAAGGAGACTTTGGGAGACGCTCCCTACGAGTGTAAGTACTGTCTCAACAAGTATTTCAGAAATATGAGGTTAGTAGGTACTGCATTTTTGAAATGTTTTATGAATTCGACTGGGAACAACCCCTGGGCCTGGGCTTTTAGCTTTAAGTTGCGGAGGGCGCAGGCTCCATCCTTAATTTTCATACGACTCTATATTCTGTCTACTGTTATGGGTCTGTTTAAGCTGCTGGTCGCTCTTGGCCAAGCTTTGGTGCTTCCCAAGATTTCAGATATTATCCATCTTCTCTCTAGATTTGTCAAACTTGGTCGAATAAGGTTCTTGTAATAATGCCCTATGTTTTCTTGGACTTTTCCTTGTCGTTGTGAATATTTCCTCTTTCATCATCGAATTGTATTGATTGGGTTGTTTCCTTCTTTTTCTTTTTTAACTTGGGCAAGAGGTCTTCATCTATCTTGTTTCTCGTTCAAAAACCAACTTTTGGGCTTCATTTGATTTTTTGTATTGTTTTTCTTTGTTTCTAATTTCATTGATTCGCTGCTCTGTTTTTGTTATTTCTTCCTGTCTGTTGCCATTTAGGGTTCATTCTGTTTGTTGCCTCTCAAGTGCTTTTAGCTGTAATGTTAGATCATGTCCACCTGTGCTCTTTTCTGTTTGCTAATGTAGGCCCAGGGCCTAATATAATTTCCCCTTAGGACTGCCTTTTTTTTTTTTTTTTTTTTTGTGTTTGTTGTGTTGTATTTTTTTTTTTTTGTTTTTTAGTTTAGAGTTTTTTTTTTTTTTTTTTTTTTTTTTTCTTTTCTTTATCTCTTCTTGAACTACATATTATTCAAGAGTGTGTTGTTATAGATCTCATGTGTTCTTGTAGGCAGGAGAGTTGTCCTGGTGTTGATGTTGAGCTTCATTGGACTGTGGTTCTGACCGGGATGCAATGAAAATTATTTACAATCTTTTTGTATTTGTAAGCTTTTCTTTGTTTTTTTTTTTGTCCAGGTATGTGGTCAAGTTTGGAGAAATGTTCCGTGGGGTGCTGAGTAGACAGTGTATGGCTATGGTATTAGGAGGAATTTCGGTAGAAGGTATATGAGGTCCATTTGGGTGTATATATCTGGATTCAGTATCTTCGGTATGTCTCTCTGGTTTATTTTTTGTCCTGTTGACCTCTCCAAAAGGACTCAGTGGTGGTATTGAAATCTCCCACTATTGGTAGTGGTGGGGTTAGTGTGTGACTTGTGGTCCGGAGAAATTGTCTATTATAAAGTTTGGTGCATCGCACCAAATTTTTTGGGTGGCATACATATGATTACGCAATAAAATATGAATGAGATCTTCTGGGTGGATTGTTGTCCTTTTGATGAAGAATGTAATGGCCATTCTTTGTCTCTTCCTGAAATTTTCTTTTATACTTTGGAGTCTATTTTATCCGATATTTTAAAATAGCAACACCTTGCTTTCTTTTTGGTACCTTTCATTTGCCTTGGAATATTTTCTTCCATCCCCTTCACTTTAAAGGTGGGTGCCTGGCCTTGAAGGTAAGATGTGTTTCTTTGAGACAGCATATCGATGGATTTCTGTTTCCTATCCCAGTCTCCCAGTCTATGTCTTTGTTTGGGGAGTTTAGTCCAATTAATATTTAAAGGTTATGACTGATAGGTTTTTGTTGCTTCCTTTTGCCTTAATTATCCATTTGCAGTTTTGAAGAATTTAGGTTTCTACTTCTGCCAGTTATGCTTTTAATTGATTTCTCTTCCTTACTAGTTGCCTGGGGTTGGTTGCTCCTTTCTTCTGTTCCTTTTGAATTGCTTCAAGTATTTCTCTGAGGGTTGGTTTTCCGGACATAGTATTCTTCAAGTTGTTTATGTCATGGAAGATTTTCCCTCTCCTCCTTCCACTATGATTGAACTTTTTGCCTGGTATGTAAACCTGGGCTGGCATAATCCCATTGGTTCTCCCACTACAAACAACTGGGAAGTGCTTTGCTCCAAGGGTTTCTTCTTGCCTTCATCGTTTGCGTTGAGAATTCCGTTGTTATTCTGATAGGTTTCCCCTTATAGGTCCACTTGTTGTTTTTTCTCTTGTCGCTATTAAGAATTTTGTTCTTTGTTTTGGGGTGTCCTAGCCAAAAGATTTTAACTATGATGTGGCGTGGAAAGAATTTTCTTTTCTTCTGAGGGCTTGTCTGTTTGGAGTTCTATAATGCTTCTTGTATTGGTATTGGGTTTGTCCTTATTTTTAGTTTGGGGAAGTTTTCCATCTATTATTTCTGTTGAAGATCTGATCAATATCTTGTTATCTTGGGATTCTTCCTCCTTCCTCTATTCCTATGATGCGGGCAGGTTTGATCTTTTTTCATCGAGTGTCCCAACAGCTCCCTGGTTTTTCCATTTTTGTGTATTTTTAAATTTTTCATAATCTTTCCTTGAGAGGTTTTTTAGTTGTTCTGTGTTATCCTCAGGTCTGATATTCTTTGTTCCTGCTTTCTCCTTCTGCTTCTGAGGCTTTTTTCCATTCCTTTCCTCTTGAAATGGATGAGTGTTGATTTCCTTTTTCAATTTCCTCTTCTGATTTTCTTTAGTGTTTTCTATTTCTTTTTTGGAGCTTCTTCGATCTCGTTTTTGTTAGCTCTTTTGTTTGCCTGGTTGGTTTCTTTTTTCTTTTTTCAGCAATGGATATTTTCAGTGTTTCTACTTCCTTCCGGAGCTTGTCCAATTCTCTCTCTCTCGGTCCTCATTCTCTTTTCTTAAGTTCTTTAATTTGTTGCTTCTTTATGATCTTGTAAGTTCTTTAAGTATGTTCACAAACGTCTTTCTGATATCTGTGTCCTAAGCCATCCCCAAGGGGATCCCACCGTAGGAATCTCCCACAGAGTTAGTAAAGCTTGGTGGGAATTATCCTGCACCTTTCCAGTGTAGTTTCTTATTCGTGATCCTGGCATATTGGGCTTCTCCTTGCTTGTATTCCCATGATGTGAGTCCTAAATGCTCTTCACTGTGTTGAAGGCGTGGTTTGCTTGCCTCTATCAGATCCTTCTTCGTAATCTCAGTTGGCGGGGAGGGGGGGGGGGGGGGGGGGGGGGGGGGGGGCTCTCTTCTTCAAGCCGGTGCCCCGGCAACCTCCGCTGGGCTCGGAGATTCTCCATTTTTATTTAATTTTTAGACAGGGTCCTCCTATGACCCAGGCTTGTCCTGTAACTCACTCACATCTGTTAGACCCCCAAGCCTGGCCTTGAACTTCAACGAGAATTCATCTGCCTCCTGCCTCCTGAGTGCTAAGGATTAAAGGTGTGCGCAACCAGGCCTGGCTTAAAAGATGGTTCTTAGTCACCAACCATGTGGGTTGCTGGGACAATATTCCAACATGGCTTCTCCTGCAAGAGCAAGTCTGGTAGGTGCTTCTAACCGCTGAGCCTTGTTCTCCAGCCCCTCAATGGGTTTTATTATTGGGCCATGCATGCGTTTGTTGTTACCTATTGGATAAGTCTGTTTTTACTTGAAGGAAAGCAGTGAGAATAATACAGGCATAGGAACCCGAAGTTCTGAGTTCAGATTCTGAATCTACATTCAACCTCCCAGGTGCTTCTGCTAAACTCATAATATCTCTGTATTTTGTGTCTCACCTGTACAATGGTGTGAGAAAAATTACTGTACAGGATTATTTTGGATGCCATGAAGAAGTTCTGGACACAATACAGTGTTATTTGAATGTTAGTTTATTTACCTTTTTTTTTTATTTTTTTTTGGTCTTTTTGAAAGGACAGGGTCTCCCTAATAAGCCCACCAGCCTGTCTGGAACTCACTCTGTAAGAACCGGGTGGCCTTGAACTCACAAAAGATCTGTCTGCCCCTGCCTTCCCAAGTTGCTGGAATTAAAAGGCGTGCGCCACCGTGCCCAAATCTGATTTTATTTACTTTTTTTTAAAAATTTTTTTTAATTAATTTTAACTTTATTTTGTATGTGTAATGAAATGTACTGTCTGCCTGCAAGTCTGTGCAACCAGCCGGTGTCCAGTGCAAACGGCACGTGCGGGGTTCAGAAGAGGGCCTCGGATTTCCCCTGGAACTGGAAGTTCTCACTGGAATTGGGAGCTTCAGACGGTTTCTCAGCCGCCATGTGGGTGCCTGGGGATCTCGAAACCCCGCGGGGTCCTCTGTAAGAGCGGTCCAGCGCTCTTAACCCCTAGGACATCTCACCCCCTATAACTGACTGTGGTAGAAAGTTTAAGGCATGAGTGCAGTGGATGGACATTCTTGTGACATGCCGCCAGCTTCATGCTCTGAAGACGGCCGCAGAGATCAACCCACAAATGCTCCAGCAATATGATTTTGACTTTCTTCCCACTGGGATCTGTTTCCTGATCTCACACCTGTTGACTGGCTAGACTCCCTTTGGCATGCTGTCTTGGGACTCTCGCCCTTGGAACTCAGCCTTAATGCTACGAGGAAGTTCTCTTCAGCCTGTGAGTGGGAGAGGGCAGGTACAGCTGCCTTGCTGATAGACAGGCAATGCCAAAGAGCAGTAAGCGGAAGGGTGCCCCTGAGATTCTGCCCTCCAGCCACAGGCCCCAGGTGGCGTGGGATAGAGATGTGTCATCTATGGTAGACTCTCTCCAATCCCTAACTCATCAGAATCTACCAGTACAGCAAAAATAATTGCTTTGTGCCATCAAGTTTGGGGGTGATTTATTACTCAGAATTAGCTAACCAGAACAAGACAGGATGATTCATTTACTCCAAACCTATTAAGGTTAGAAAGGAAATTGCAGCAGGCTAGATTCTAGTGCATTAATGCCTTACAGCCTGATGGCAAGTTGCAGTTTGTCAGCATTGACTTTGGAACTTCAAAGCAGAACAAGAAGATTTAGAAACACTGGTGTTGGATGCTTTTTGATTTTGGTTCTTTTTGAGACAGGGTCTCCCTGTACTCTGACTGTCCCTGAACTCACTATGAAGACCAGGCTGGCCTCAAGAACTCACAGTAAGATCTGCTGCTGGGATTAAAGGCAATGCCAACCACCACACCAGGCTGCTCCTTCTTCCTAACTAGGCTCAGATATAATGAGATTTTTTTGATCTCTGGAGGTGCAGTAGAGATGGCACGGGCTGGTTTCATCTTGGGGTTGGGGGGGAGGTCAGTCCCTTTCCAAGCGAATGGGAAGCTGGGGTTAGGGTGGTGGCCCAAGGACCGTGCTTTCACGCGGGCCCTCGTTTAGATCGGAGCCCATCTCGGCCTCTTTCGGAGCCAGCACTAGGTGCAGAGCCCGCGCTCTATGACTTGGGAAGAGACTGCAGGAAGCGTTTTGCCTGCTTTGCGGTGAGCTGTTGGCTTTTCATGAGCCCACATATTTCATATTTCAGCTCTGTTGTTCATGAATGCCCTTATTCTGTTCAAAGCATTGCTCTCATCTCTCTCTCTCTTCTCTTCTCCCGTTTTCTCGAATCTTCTATCCTCTCTTCTCTTCTCCTCCTCCCTCGCTGCCTCCCTCCTTTTGGTTCCCTTTCCTCTTCCTTTCTCTCTCCCATCCTCTCTCTCTTGGTCCCTCATTCTCGACCTTTTGGGACATATTTTGCCCGATGCTTTATTCTCTCTCTATGATGTCTTTCTTCACTCGTACCCTCCAATATCTAGTAGCAACTCCACTTTCTCATGGAAGTTCCAGGACCCGGCGGCAGCCCTCACGCTTCCTCTGCATTTGGTTGGCACCTCTCTGGAGTTCTCAGCACGGCCGGGTCCCGTTTCCCTGAAGAAGTTACGATGGATTTCTTGGCAGAGCCACCATCTTGTTCTCTGTCATAACCCCTACTGTGGTTTCTCAGGAAATGCTTGCTGGATTCCATAAGGCAACCTGGAACGAAGCCAGAAGTATGCAGGCAGACGCTTGCTTTCCAGGCTCAGGTCAAAGCCAGGTCTGGCACTGGTGGACTCTGAAGATGGTCTTGTCTCATACAAGTTCTACACATTTCTGGCCTCTATTTGCTTCTTTGTAAAATGACAACTTCAGAGCGGGTCATTGGTTCTCAGATAAGCATCCTTCTTGGTTCTGCTGCTGTCTGGAAGGTCTTGTGTCTTCTGGGCTGTATATCCTAGGCTGGAAACATTGTTTATAAATGCCTTCTGGTTCCAGTAGTACATATGGGCTTGTGGCTATTGCTTGGGCCTATGGATTTTGATGGAAGGAAATTAACTTTGCACTTCAGAGTAATAGCAGAAAGAGTTGTGGAGCCTGGGAGAGTAATAGCAAGCAAGTGCACTGTGTTGAGGGCTGGGGGGCGCAGTATTTCATTTAGTGCCCTTTGAGGCAGGTACTGCTGCTATCTCCACTGTGCGGGTTTAATAATGAGGCACATTGGTGGCCTAGGTTTCTAAACACTGACCTGTTTAGAACCTGTAGCCAAACTCAGGTTCCATTTCTCCAGAGCCAGCATTCCAAGCACTTCCTCACAGTTTGGCTCTTCGTTTTGCCTTTCTGGGGTGACCTGTCCCTATGGTTACTAGAAACAATCGACTTTATCAATCTTTATTGTTTCTCTCTATGGCCTGTATAACCCTTTGTTAGTGGTGCCTCCTAAGTGCAAACACAGAAATACACTTTCCATGGAGACAGAGCAGGAAGACATGGCTTGTTTCTTTTGACTCGCCACAGTAGGTCTTTGGGAAGCAGGTACCAGGATCATTCTTTCATGAAGACGAGGGCAGGCTTTGGCCACAATAAAAAGGAAATTTCCTTTCTGAAGAAAGCTACCTTGAGTTTAGAAGGACCACGTGTCACGAAGAAATCATCAATAAGCCAGGAAAAATGTAACCACCTAAGACACTCAAGGCTTCGATCTATGAAAAGAGGATGTGCTGCCTTCCTGTAATTTTATCCAATGGGAGAAATGATAACCTGCTCCACTCATTCGAGTGAGTGAAGCATTAGAGTATTAATATAGCTAGATTAGTCAAATTTCATGGATTCTATATATGCCCACTGTCAGGCTCCTTTCCCTGTCACCTCAATTTCCGCACTGTCTGATCACTGGCTGAGTCTGTCCTACCTCTGTGGAGCTGAGGGGTTCTTAGTATCTGCTGAGTGTGACTGATGGGCCGTGTTTCCCTTTAAGTTCTTCTAGCATTCGGCTTTCTTGTCTATTTGCAAACTTCTCTGCACTGTTACTGTTGTCCAGTTTGTTTACTCTTGCTCCTATGGCTTGACTAAACCCTCTGTTCATACTTGCCTCTTTCCTCACTCTGCTCTTAGATTCAAATACCTCAATGTTAACAGCCCTTCTATAGAATTATGATGTCCTCACCCCCACGGTTCATTCTTTCCCTTGAGCCCTCCCGCCCTTTAAATTGATGTTGAAAACAAACTCTGTTATAAAATGGGGCAGTAACACAACCTTCCACGGAGGGAGTCAGTTGAACTATGGTGGGACCAGTGCTGGTGTTTAGAGGCACAGGAAAGCCAGGAAAAGGAAGGCAGTTGGCAAGGAGAGCTACAGGCAGCAGGCCATTGCTAGAAGCCGCTCACCTCCCCTGGCAGCTCAGTCCTGGAGGGAGAGTGTTGAGGTCAGGATATTCTGAGCCTTGTTCAGAAGAGGTCTCAGACACAGGGCAATGGAGCCATGAACCTCTCAGGGCCTCAGTCTTTCCATAAGAGTAGCCAACCCGGTGGGCAAATTCCACTCCTCCACTGCGGGTGACAAAGTACCCGAGTCTTTTTCTCAGCATTTCTGGGCATGTAGTTTGGCCACTTGTATCTAGCTTAGGATATGTAGGTGAAGTTCTATATGGGACTTCTAGAAAGTTTGCTTCAGAGTGGAGATAGCTGAGGAGCGGCAGGCAGCTCCCTTATCATTTCCTGTTTTCCTTCCCTGCAGTCCAGCATGGAGACCATCTCTGTTCTGTCTGTGAGGTGCTGGATATAGAAGCATTCATGCCAGACTCAAACTCCTTGACCTCTCTTGATGCTCTAGCAGCAACTTTTGATTTGCTGTGGAGAAGTTATGGATCTGAAGTCAGAAGCATCCGCTCCTAGAGCATTGGTTTCTAAGGCAGAGAAGAGTTCACAATCAGTAATCCTGCACAATAAAATGTATTAGTTTTTAATGGCCTTGCAGAAACAAATCACCACACTTTAGTCCCTTAAAATCAACCCAGATCCAACTGAACTTGGCGTGTTGTGCATGTTAGAGTTTGGGTAGCTTAGCCGAGGTCTCATTCTCCCCTGCAGCTTTGCTTCCCCTTCATGGCGAATTCAAGCCTTGGCAGAAACCAATTCCTGGTTGCACTGGGACTGAAGTTCAGTTTTCCTTCTGGCTTTGATTGGGGCAGGGGTGTGGTCCCACTCAGCCCCTCCAGCCTGTCCTCACATCGTGGCCATATAGCCCTATCACGTACAGCTGGACGCTTTCTGATGGGCCCATGCCCACCCAGGACAAGCTTTTCAGTTCAGTTAAAGGCAAGTGACTTAGGGCCTAAATGATCTGTAAATCCTGCTCCCTATTGTCCTAAAATACACCATAATCTCAGAGTGAGACCCATCCTACTCATGGTCCTGGCCCTACTCAGCTGAGGGGGTGAATCTAGATGTATAAACCTGGGGGGGGGGCTTAGAGTTTCGCTTAGTAGACAGCAGGGTGGTATAATTCTGATCTTTTAGACACAGTCCTGGTTTGTTGAAGACATCATAAGCAAGCCTCTGGTTATAGCTGAAAACGGTTTCTAGTTGATTCAGTGATGGAGTCAGATGAGGTAGTTCTAAGACAGCCTTTTCCAGTTTGGGGGTATTTTCTTTGGGGTATAGACAGCGGCTGGTGCTTTGCCTTGGCATCACACTCTGCCACTCATCCCAGGCCTGAGCTACCTCTTGCAATCCCCTAGCAACAGGGTTATGCCTGCTCTGAGAAGTCACAGAATTTGAAGAAAGAAGGCTTAGTTTCTTAGGCATTCTTCATTTATCAGCCTACATGTAGTGTGTGGAGATAATTAATAATCATAGCTTGCCTACTGTAGGGTTAATGGGAGGAAAAGTGAGAAGAAAGAAGGAACAGTTTGACACTTAAGTGTTTGTAAAAGTAAGTCCACAGTGTGGCCATCACCTTCCCATTCATTCCAACCTGTTTCCTTCTGCCAAAGATCTAATTTAGCAAACTATTTGCTTGGATATTGAACTGGTGCCTGGTAATATCAAAGCCAGGAGCCGAGTTTCCCTGCGAGCCTCTGTGGGGAGAGGCAGATGCCTAAGCAGCCGAGTGTGGGGTGTGCTACGGGCAGATGAATATATGGATCAAATGGAAAGCTCCTAACCTAGACCTAGGTGGTCAGAAGAGTCTTTCTAGAAGTCGTGACAAAGACATATTTGTAGCCGTAATTACCACTTGTGGAGGATGTCTGTGTGTTGGGAATGGTACTAAGTATATGGGTAGAACCCTGACACGGACACTGTTATTCTAAACTCCAGTTTTTGCAGAAAAGGAAGCTGAGAATGCAAAGTCAATAATTGTTTTCCCAAGAAACAAGTCGGTAAGTGGCTGGAAGCCCAACTCCGCACGTACCGTGTGTCTCATCCCACAGCCTGGACTGAGCACTGGATAAAGTGTGTATTTGCAGAAGGGCTAGGTCTCTCTGTTCCTTTGGGATGGACTGAGACTAGTTCATCAGAGCCTGAACAGAGCACCATAGGGACAGTCAAGGGGAGGAGAGAGGAGCCCTAGGGCCCAAGCAGCAGGCCAGAACCCTGGAAGCATTGATGTTTCACCAATGAGCTTGTGAGTCAGGTATACAAACAAAAGCCACTTGCAGGTCTCACAGAGGGTTGATTTCTTTTTTTTTTTTTAATTGAAATTAAATTATTTAAATTTATTATTTTTTAATATGTAGTGAGTGTACTGTCTGCATGTAGTTGTTGCATCCGTGTTGTGCAATGCCTGCAGGGTCAGAAAAAGGCAATAGGATTTTCCCCTGGAACCTGGAGGTATAAGATTGGTTCTCCAAAGCTGCCATGTGGGGTGCTGGGAATCAAAACCTGGGTCCTCTGCCAAGGCAGTTGGCACTCTTAACCGCTGAGCCAATTTCCTCCCAGCCCTGGAAGGGTTTGATTTCTATAGCAATCTTGTGGCATAAATGAATGGATAATGGGTCGAGGAGCTGATACTGGGCTTGGGGAAAGAAGTAAGGAAATGGTGGAAGATGGTTTTCAGACAATGAGAGTGAAATTTGTGACACGTATGTGCATGTGACATATTAAAACATTTCATAGAGTAAACCCAGTGTAGTTGGAAAGGATAAGAATGCGCTGTAATATATGGATTAATCCAGACAGAGGGTCTTTCACAGGGACGGATGGNCTGAGTGAAGTAACACAGGTCCCAGAAAAACAAACGACCGAATTGGTATCCCTCATCTGTTGGATCTAGTGCCAATTACCGAGTTTTAAGGATTTCTGTGTAGGGCCACCCAACGGGGGGGAGCTTTTCGTACCAAGCAGTGCATAATGCATATTGGACAACAACAACAACAAAAATACTGCATTCAAAGAACTGACTTGAGACATGTGACTTCTGCTCAAAACAGTCAACGTCCCCATGGAAAATGATTGAGAAAACTAAGAGATGGAAAAGCATGTTTGGCAGAATGCATCGAGCCTCTGACGGGTGGGGGAAAGAGCGGGAACACGGGCTAATTTTGTTAAAAATAAATAAATAAAATACATTAATGCAAGTCTGTGCACCCGTGTCGTGCAATGCCGCGGAGTTCAGAAGAGGGTCTCGGATTCCCCTGGAACTGGAGTTCTCCTGGAATTGGAGCTTCAGACGGTTCTCAGCCGCCATGTGGGTGCTGGGGATCGAACCCGGGTCCTCTGTAAGAGCGGTCAGCGCTCTTAACCGCTAGGCCATCTCTCCAGCCCCTATACTTCTGTGGTAGAAGTTTAAGGCATGAGTGCAGTGGATGGACATTCTTGTGACATGCCGCCAGCTTCATGCTCTGAAGACGGCCGCAGAGATCAACCCACAAATGCTCCAGCAATATGATTTTGACTTTCTTCCCACTGGGATCTGTTTCCTGATCTCACACCTGTTGACTGGCTAGACTCCCTTTGGCATGCTGTCTTGGGACTCTCGCCCTTGGAACTCAGCCTTAATGCTACGAGGAAGTTCTCTTCAGCCTGTGAGTGGGAGAGGGCAGGTACAGCTGCCTTGCTGATAGACAGGCAATGCCAAAGAGCAGTAAGCGGAAGGGTGCCCCTGAGATTCTGCCCTCCAGCCACAGGCCCCAGGTGGCGTGGGATAGAGATGTGTCATCTATGGTAGACTCTCTCCAATCCCTAACTCATCAGAATCTACCAGTACAGCAAAAATAATTGCTTTGTGCCATCAAGTTTGGGGGTGATTTATTACTCAGAATTAGCTAACCAGAACAAGACAGGATGATTCATTTACTCCAAACCTATTAAGGTTAGAAAGGAAATTGCAGCAGGCTAGATTCTAGTGCATTAATGCCTTACAGCCTGATGGCAAGTTGCAGTTTAGCATTGACTGGAACTTCAAAGCAGAACAGAGATTTAGAAACACTGGATGCTTTTTATTTTGGTCTTTTTGAGACAGGGTCTCCCTGTAGCTCTGACTGTCCTGGAACTCACTATGAAGACCAGGCTGGCCTCGAACTCACAGAGATCTGCCTGCTGGGATTAAAGGCATATGCCACCACCACACCAGGCTGCTTCTTCTTCCTAACTAGGCTCAGATATAATGAGATCAATTATTACCACCTCTTCAGCTTGTGAGTAGAGATGGCGGCTGTATTCCTGCTTGAGTCTCCTTTCCAAGGAATGGGACTGTCTTAGAGTGGAATGGCCCACAAGGACCATTCTTGCAGTCCTCTTTCTGGCACTCAGTCTTTCGGAGCCAGCACTAGGTGCAGAGCCCGCGCTCTATGACTTGGGAAGAGACTGCAGGAAGCGTTTTGCCTGCTTTGCGGTGAGCTGTTGGCTTTTCATGAGCCCACATATTTCATATTTCAGCTCTGTTGTTCATATGCTTATCTGTTCAACATTGCTCTCTCTCTCTCTCTCTCTCTCTCTCTCTCTCTCTCTCTCTCTCTTCTCTCCTCCCTCGCTGCCTCCCTCTCCTTTTGTTCCCCTCCCTCTTCCTTTCTCTCTCCCTTCCTCTCTCTCTTGGTCTCCTTCTCGACCTTTTGGACATTTGCCCAGATGCTTTATTCTCTCTATGATGTCTTTCTTCACTCGTACCCTCCAATATCTAGTAGCAACTCCACTTTCTCATGGAAGTTCCAGGACCCGGCGGCAGCCCTCACGCTTCCTCTGCATTTGGTTGGCACCTCTCTGGAGTTCTCAGCACGGCCGGGTCCCGTTTCCCTGAAGAAGTTACGATGGATTTCTTGGCAGAGCCACCATCTTGTTCTCTGTCATAACCCCTACTGTGGTTTCTCAGGAAATGCTTGCTGGATTCCATAAGGCAACCTGGAACGAAGCCAGAAGTATGCAGGCAGACGCTTGCTTTCCAGGCTCAGGTCAAAGCCAGGTCTGGCACTGGTGGACTCTGAAGATGATCTTGTCTCATACAAGTTCTACACATTTCTGGCCTCTATTTGCTTCTTTGTAAAATGACAACTTCAGAGCGGGTCATTGGTTCTCAGATAAGCATCCTTCTTGGTTCTGCTGCTGTCTGGAAGGTCTTGTGTCTTCTGGGCTGTATATCCTAGGCTGGAAACATTGTTTATAAATGCCTTCTGGTTCCAGTAGTACATATGGGCTTGTGGCTATTGCTTGGGCCTATGGATTTTGATGGAAGGAAATTAACTTCGCACTTCAGAGTAATAGCAGAAAGAGTTGTGGAGCCTGGGAGAGTAATAGCAAGCAAGTGCACTGTGTTGAGGGCTGGGGGGCGCAGTATTTCATTTAGTGCCCTTTGAGGCAGGTACTGCTGCTATCTCCACTGTGCGGGTTTAAAAATGAGGCACATTGGTGGCCTAGGTTTCTAAACACTGACCTGTTTAGAACCTGTAGCCAAACTCAGGTTCCATTTCTCCAGAGCCAGCATTCCAAGCACTTCCTCACAGTTTGGCTCTTCGTTTTGCCTTTCTGGGGTGACCTGTCCCTATGGTTACTAGAAACGATCGACTTTATCAATCTTTATTGTTTCTCTCTATGGCCTGTATAACCCTTTGTTAGTGGTGCCTCCTAAGTGCAAACACAGAAATACACTTTCCATGGAGACAGAGCAGGAAGACATGGCTTGTTTCTTTTGACTCGCCACAGTAGGTCTTTGGGAAGCAGGTACCAGGATCATTCTTTCATGAAGACGAGGGCAGGCTTGGCCACATAAAAGGAATTTCCTTTCTGAAGAAAGTACCTTGAGTTAAAGGACCACGTGTCACAAGATCATCAAAGGCCAGGAAATGTAAGCCACCTAGACACTCAAGCTATCATTATGAAGAGGAATGTGCTGCTCTGTAATTTTATCCATGGGAGAATGATAACCCTGCTCCATCATCAGAGTGATGAAGCAATTAGTATTTAATATAGCTAGATATCAATCATGATTCTATATATGCCCAACTGTCAGGTCTTCCCTGTCACCTCAATTTCCGCACTGTCTGATCACTGGCTGAGTCTGTCCTACCTCTGTGGAGCTGAGGGGTTCTTAGTATCTGCTGAGTGTGACTGATGGACCGTGTTTCCCTTTAAGTTCTTCTAGCATTCGGCTTTCTTGTCTATTTGCAAACTTCTCTGCACTGTTACTGTTGTCCAGTTTGTTTACTCTTGCTCCTATGGCTTGACTAAACCCTCTGTTCATACTTGCCTCTTTCCTCACTCTGCTCTTAGATTCAAATACCTCAATGTTAACAGCCCTTCTATAGAATTATGATGTCCTCACCCCCACGGTTCATTCTTTCCCTTGAGCCCTCCCGCCCTTTAAATTGATGTTGAAAACAAACTCTGTTATAAAATGGGGCAGTAAAACAACCTTCCACGGAGGGAGTCAGTTGAACTATGGTGGGACCAGTGCTGGTGTTTAGATGCACAGGAAAGCCAGGAAAAGGAAGGCAGTTGGCAAGGAGAGCTACAGGCAGCAGGCCATTGCTAGAAGCCGCTCACCTCCCCTGGCAGCTCAGTCCTGGAGGGAGAGTGTTGAGGTCAGGATATTCTGAGCCTTGTTCAGAAGAGGTCTCAGACACAGGGCAATGGAGCCATGAACCTCTCAGGGCCTCAGTCTTTCCATAAGAGTAGCCAACCCGGTGGGCAAATTCCACTCCTCCACTGCGGGTGACAAAGTACCCGAGTCTTTTTCTCAGCATTTCTGGGCATGTAGTTTGGCCACTTGTATCTAGCTTAGGATATGTAGGTGAAGTTCTATATGGGACTTCTAGAAAGTTTGCTTCAGAGTGGAGATAGCTGAGGAGCGGCAGGCAGCTCCCTTATCATTTCCTGTTTTCCTTCCCTGCAGTCCAGCATGGAGACCATCTCTGTTCTGTCTGTGAGGTGCTGGATATAGAAGCATTCATGCCAGACTCAAACTCCTTGACCTCTCTTGATGCTCTAGCAGCAACTTTTGATTTGCTGTGGAGAAGTTATGGATCTGAAGTCAGAAGCATCCGCTCCTAGAGCATTGGTTTCTAAGGCAGAGAGAGTATCATCAGTATCCTGCACATAATGTATTAGTTTTCTATGGCTGCAGAACAAATCACCACACATTTAGTCCCTTAAATCAACCCAGATCCACTGACTTGGTGTGTGTGCATGTAGAGTTTGGGTAGCTTAGCCGAGGTCTCATTCTCCCCTGCAGCTTTGCTTCCCCTTCATGGCGAATTCAAGCCTTGGCAGAAACCAATTCCTGGTTGCACTGGGACTGAAGTTCAGTTTTCCTTCTGGCTTTGATTGGGGCAGGGGTGTGGTCCCACTCAGCCCCTCCAGCCTGTCCTCACATCGTGGCCATATAGCCCTATCACGTACAGCTGGACGCTTTCTGATGGGCCCATGCCCACCCAGGACAAGCTTTTCAGTTCAGTTAAAGGCAAGTGACTTAGGGCCTAAATGATCTGTAAATCCTGCTCCCTATTGTCCTAAAATACACCATAATCTCAGAGTGAGACCCATCCTACTCATGGTCCTGGCCCTACTCAGCTGAGGGGGTGAATCTAGATGTATAAACCTGGGGGGGGGTTAGAGTTTCGCTTAGTAGACAGCAGGGTGGTATAATTCTGATCTTTTAGACACAGTCCTGGTTTGTTGAAGACATCATAAGCAAGCCTCTGGTTATAGCTGAAAACGGTTTCTAGTTGATTCAGTGATGGAGTCAGATGAGGTAGTTCTAAGACAGCCTTTTCCAGTTTGGGGGTATTTTCTTTGGGGTATAGACAGCGGCTGGTGCTTTGCCTTGGCATCACACTCTGCCACT
The DNA here is from genome assembly GCA_009823505.1 of Rhizomys pruinosus. Taxonomy (NCBI): domain Eukaryota; kingdom Metazoa; phylum Chordata; class Mammalia; order Rodentia; family Spalacidae; genus Rhizomys; species Rhizomys pruinosus. The sequence continues at coordinate 1,156,969 of VZQC01003231.1, read as the reverse complement.
CATCCCAGGCCTGAGCCACCTCTTGCAATCCCCTAGCAACAGGGTTATGCCTGCTCTGAGAAGTCACAGAATTTGAAGAAAGAAGGCTTAGTTTCTTAGGCATTCTTCATTTATCAGCCTACATGTAGTGTGTGGAGATAATTAATAATCATAGCTTGCCTACTGTAGGGTTAATGGGAGGAAGAAGTGAGAGAAAAAGAGGATCAGTTTGGACACTAAGTGTTTGTAATAATGTCCACAGTGTGCCATCACCTTCCATTCATTCACCTGTTCCTTCTGCCAAGATCTATTTAGCAGCAACTATTTGCTGGATATTGAACTGGTGCTGGTAATATCAAGACCAGGAGCCGAGTTCCTGCGCTCTGTGGGAGAGGCAGATGCCTAAGCAGCCGAGTGTGGGGTGTGCTACGGGCAGATGAATATATGGATCAAATGGAAAGCTCCTAACCTAGACCTAGGTGGTCAGAAGAGTCTTTCTAGAAGTCGTGACAAAGACATATTTGTAGCCGTAATTACCACTTGTGGAGGATGTCTGTGTGTTGGGAATGGTACTAAGTATATGGGTAGAACCCTGACACGGACACTGTTATTCTAAACTCCAGTTTGCAGATAAGGAAACTGAGATGCAAAGTAATAATTTTCCCAAAGAAACAGTGCTGGTAAGTGCTGGAACCCAACTCCACGTCCGTGTCTCATCCCACAGCCTGGACTGAGCACTGGATAAAGTGTGTATTTGCAGAAGGGCTAGGTCTCTCTGTTCCTTTGGGATGGACTGAGACTAGTTCATCAGAGCCTGAACAGAGCACCATAGGGACAGTCAAGGGGAGGAGAGAGGAGCCCTAGGACCCAAGCAGCAGGCCAGAACCCTGGAAGCATTGATGTTTCACCAATGAGCTTGTGAGTCAGGTATACAAACAAAAGCCACTTGCAGGTCTCACAGAGGGTTGATTTCTTTTTTTTTAATTAATTAATTATTTATTTATTATTTTTATATGTAGGAGTGTACTGTCTGCATGTAGGTTGGTGCACCCGTGTTGTGCAATGCTGCAGAGGTCAGAAGAGGGCATTGGATTCCCCTGGAACTGGAGTTAAAGATGGTTCTCAGCTGCCATGTGGGTGCTGGGAATCAAACCTGGGTCCTCTGCAAGAGCAGTTGGCACTCTTAACCGCTGAGCCATTTCTCCATCCCTGAGGGTTGATTTCTATAGCAATCTTGTGGCATAAATGAATGGATAATGGGTCGAGGAGCTGATACTGGGCTTGGGGAAAGAAGTAAGGAAATGGTGGAAGATGGTTTTCAGACAATGAGAGTGAAATTTGTGACACGTATGTGCATGTGACATATTAAAACATTTCATAGAGTAAACCCAGTGTAGTTGGAAAGGATAAGAATGCGCTGTAATATATGGATTAATCCAGACAGAGGGTCTTTCACAGGGACGGATGGTATAGGAACAAGTTTGGAGGAAAGAAGAAGAGCTTGTAATATAAGGAGTGCAGAGTGCTTCTGAATCATGTGGATTGTCAGTGGATACAGACATTGGTCTGGGATGGGAGAGAGTCCTGGGCCACATCACCATATGGGCTGCAGTGGAAGCCATGCAGATTTCATAGGAGAAAGTTGTCAAGAAAAAGCATGTGGATGAAATGAGATAAGGAGCAGGGAGGTTAGTGTGAGGAGCACCCGTACCACAGCGAGAGCCAGAGGGGCTGAGCCTGCAGACAGAGGACAGCGGACTGGAGGGGAATGGAGGGAAGAGAAGTGATGCCCACCGAGAGGATGGGAAAGGACGCTTGAAGGATTGAAAGTGATGCACTGAACTGGGCCATGGGAAGATGAGAGTAGTTCTAGATACAAGTCGCAGAAGCAGAAGGAAAAATGGGAGGTGCAAAGCAGCCTAGAGCTTTGCTTGTCACGGACAGAGGCTCCTAGGATAGCTGCAGAGGCATTCATTCCATTTATGGAACACGGCTCATTTTCTCTTTTCCTGTGAGACTGAAACAGCTGAGCAAGTTTTCAGTGACAGGGAAAAGAGTTAGGGGGAGTTACTAAAATATAAAAAGAAAGACAGCCATGGGGTGAGGTTTTCCGGGGTGAACCGTTTCCTGAGCTCCTCCGATCCAGGCGGTTCCTCTCTGTGCCGCTTGGCCCGGTGCCACTGTTATTCAAGTAGGTCATTTGGATGCATCCGTTCAGCAAATAGGGTCAGGGTTCAAAACAGAATACTCCTAGTTCAGGAAGAGTTCACATGTGCTGGCAGGAGGATGCAGATGATCAAATAACAGAGTAGAAGGTTCAGGAAAACCAAACCAAAGTTGGGAATCTGAGAAGCAGACAGGGAAGGAGAAGGGGAGAGGTGTACATGTATGAAACTGTCCAAGAACTAATTTAATAAGAATAAATGAAATGTAAAAATGTAGCATATTAGAAAGCTGTTAAGCTAAGAAATAAAATAGAGGTAGGCCAAGCAGCCGTCCAGGGTGAAGAGCCTCCCTGCCTGGAGCAAACACACAAAGGAAGTGCGAGGGTTCTGCTACCATTCGAAGAACGCTGTAGCCAGGGGCACTGCAAAGGTCCCAAGGCAGGACAGGCCTGGTGTCTCTGAGAAACTGAGGCAGTAAGTAGTGGGCAGTGGAGTCTGAGAAGTCACGGCTGGGTGGATGACAGGGCTGGGGGATGGTGACTCTTGTTCTGAGTGAGATAGGGGTGTGTTGGAAGGAGGTAAGTAAGGAGTGATATGGTTTCATAGTGTCAAGTACAGTTTCAGGTGAATTTTAAATTTTTGGTAAAAATTGTTTAAACTTTCTTCAAAGCTTTATAGATCTCTTACACAAGTCCTGTGGGCTGATACAAGTTGGACATTTGTTGTTTCAAAAATGTCTTTCTGTTAAAGATGAAAAACATGTTTGGCAGACCGCACGAGCTCTGGTGGGGTGGGGGTGGGGGGCGAGGAACAGGGAATGGGTGTAGACTTGATTGGAATTTTTGTATGAAATGCACAAAGCTTCAATAAAAATTGGCTTAAAAATTTAAAACAAATGTCTTTCTGTTAGGTGCAGTGGTGCATGCCTTTAATCCTGGCACTCAGGAGGCAGAGGCAGGCAGATCTCTATAAGTTCCAGGTCAACCTGATCTACATAGTGAGTTCCAGGCCAGCTGGGGCAACAGGGAGACCCTGTCTCAAAAGACCAAAAAAACAAAAATTTACAAAACAACAAAACAAATCAAATATATCTTTTCTAAGCCTCAATGTGAAATCTCTCAAGGTAATGTTTGCTTTCTGTCAGCAGAGGAGACCCAAATGGTAGGTAGGGCTTGTTAAGGAGTCTGTGTGAAGGAGAGGGGATGGTTTGCTAAGGAGTCTGTGTGGAAGAGGGGACAGCTTGCCCAAGTGCTTATTATTTTGGAAACTGAGGCAACTGAGAGGTACCTGATGAGGTGGGGCTGAGACTCTGGGAAGAAGAGAGGCCTGGCTTTTGATTTTTCCTCCTAACACCTTCGGTATTCTGACCAGGCTCACTCGGACAGTATCCACACTGTGGCTCTGCATGGCGCACAAACAGGGCCTTGTTAAATGTTAGTTCTCGAATAGCGGGAGGAAGGAAGAAGACTTTGAAAATACACATCAGGTTTTTCTTAAGGAGGAAACCATAGAACTGGTTGCTTTCCATGATTAAAGAAATAGTTTTGGGCCAGTCATCTGAGTGTCTTCCCGCAGTTCCCCTTTCCTCCCTTCCCTGGACTGCTATGCAGTGCAGGTGGCTGCCCTTTCAGGTGACATTTCCCAGAATCCTTTTCCGAGTGGCTCAGGCTCAGCTAGCGCAGTGGAGTCAAGATGCTTTTTCCTCTTCAAGTGCTGATCCAAAGGTGGCCTCGTGTCCTCAGCTGGGCACCACGGATTACTGACTCTGACGATGTCACCTCTCCTCTTTCCCCTTCCACGTGACACTAGCTTCAGTCCACCCATCGCTGGACTCTCACAAAATTGTAACCAATCAATCAATTTTATAGATTTTAATTTCCCTTAGGCTTGGTTCTAGAATCCAGCAGCAGTGTAGACCAAACATGATTCAGTATCCTCTATACTGTCACAGGTGACAGCAAGCAGCCAGAGAAAAGGAAATGACATAGAAAATTGAAATGAGGTAGAGACACCCTGACTGGTTAGAGCTCACATCTGTCTCATTTCAATGTGAAGAATTGGCAGCTTGTGATTGGCTGCAATTCAGCTACTTGTTACAGGAGTAGGCTATTGTCTGCTTACGTATCAAGTAGATTACAGTTCAGTCCGTAGGTGAAATCTTCTAGATAAACAGAATGAAACTCGGTTTGGACGAACAGCACCTGTCACCTATTTATAAAACCTTAATAGGCAGTTCTCCATATTAAATTCCTAATATTGATTTATATGATGAGGGGGAGTTTTTGTAATTAGAATTTGATTAAGACATCTGTTTATTGTAGAAGTTTGACAAAGAAAAATGTATAGTCACTATGAATCCTAGAACCCAAATATAATAATGGTTAACATTTTGTGTGTATTCTTTCAAAATTTTTTATACATTTTTTTCTTTTAAAAAGTTGAAGGTATATTACACAATGTTTTGTTATTTCTCTTTTTTCCTAGTTGCTATATTGGAAAAAATGAAATCTCTAGGGATTCTTATTTACCATGATTTTGAAAAATGGTTATTTGTGTGACACCAAATGGATAGGTTAGAATTTATCTTTAAAATATATTTTTTTAATTTTTATTTATTTCGGTATGTGTATGAATGTACTGTCTGCATGCAGGTGTGTGCACCGTGTTGTGCAATGCCACGGAGGTCAGAAGAGGTGTCGGATTCCCCTGGAACTGGAGTTCTCCTGGAATTGGAGTTTCAGACGGTTCTCGGCCACCATGTGGGTGCTGGGGATCAAACCCGGGTCCTCTGTAAGAGCGATCGGCACTCTTAACCGCTAGGCCATCTCTCCAGCCCCTAAAATATTTTTATTTATTATTTTTTAAATATTATTTATTATTATTTTATGTGTATGAGTGTTATGCCTACATGTGTGTAAGGGTACCATGTTGCACAATGCCAGCAGAGGACAGAAGAGGGTGTTGGATCCCATGGAACTGCAGTTACAGATGGTTGTTAGGCCCCCGTGTGGGTGTTGGGACTTGAATCCGGGTCCTCTAGAAGAACAGCCAGTGCTCTTAACCTCTGATCCATCTCTCCAGGCCCAGGACTTGAATTTGTAATCCTTCTGCCCCAGCTTCCTGAGTAGCTGAGATTACAGGTCAACATCACTAGGGCTGACATTTTTGACTGACAATGCAACTGGGTTAAGAGATAGCAGGTTAGTAAGCACATCTCTGGGTAGGTCTATGAGGGTGTCTCCAAGGACAGTTAGATCATGAATGCTCTGACTGAATGAATGGTTTAATGCATTACTAGATTCAAGATGTGAATAGACTGTTGGGAGGAGGTGGAACTGTGGAAGGTGGGCCTGGTTGGAGTGGTCCCTGGAGGCAGTCGGGTGCGACATGCTGCCCTGGTCCTTTCCTGTGATGGCTGCCCTTTGGTTCCTGTCTGTCCTGGTGTTACCAACCTCCTCTTCCAGATGCTCCTGCCATAATGGTTTTCTTCTTTACCCTGGGTCCATAAACATGCAGTCAATGACCATGGACTGAACCGTCTGAAATTGTGAGTGAAATAAGTATTTTCCCTTAAGACATTTCTATCAGGTATTCTGTCAGAATGACATGAAAGCTAACAGTTTCCATAATTAACTTATAAAAATGTACTTTTTATGATAGTAGAGTTTTGTGTAGTTTGTGCATTGCTCAATTCTCAGTACTCAGAGTAGTGCCTGATTAACACTGAACACTCTAGTTGAAAGTTAAGGTTGGAAGCTTGTGTTAAGGGACTACGAAGCACAGAGACACTGTACGCGCTGGCATGCCTGCCCGACACGCCTGCCTTTGGAGGGCAGAGCTGAATCATCACACAGAGCAATCAGCTTGGAACTGGCTGGCTGCCTGCTGCATTGTACAGAATGGAGTGTCCAGACCCTCACTGCTGCTGGACTCAGCCAGTAGAATGAGAGCCTGCTGGACAGGAGTGAGGGCCAGAGCTGCATAGAGTCCTGTGAAGTCCACTCCTCTAGGACATCCGATGGCTGCTCTTCGGAAGCTGTTGTTACTGTGCCATGCCAGACTTCAGGTCCTATTCCAGGTGGATAAAGCCTGCAGGCCTGGGTTCTTCTGTTTCTGGATCTTCCTGATGGGCCTTGTCAATTCTGAACCCTTGAAAACTGAGCTAGGCTTTTCGTGTGTGCATGTTAGGCGAGTCCTCTACCACCGAGTTGTATCTTCCAGCTGTGAGATTTCCTTAATTTGGGGTTTTTAACTAAACCACTATCTACTATACATATCTCAAAAAGTAAGGTCTTAAAGAGGGATAAAGAATGGCTGCCCTTTCTGGTAAAGAAGTCAATTTCCTTTACTAAGTTACCAGCTGACACATTTAAGTAATCTCCCTGTTACCCCAGTGAAGTACCAGCAGACAACTAGAAACTTAGGTCTCAGTGTTTATCTTTGGCTTGCGTAAGCTCAAAGAAATGACTGCATGTCCCAGCTAAGTAACAACAACATGGCCATAAAACAAAAAACCACAAAGACAAAGTGGAATGTGGGGGACAAGCAGATCTTATGCAGGGATCAGGTCAGAGCCTTCAGATGGGTCTGATGCATCCATTCCTGGAAACCCTGCTTCCTCTCAGTGAGTTCCAAAGGGTTTGAAACACTCGCTGAACCCAACATTTGTTTAATGATTATATTTTATGCATTGTCTCAGAAGCTACCTCCCGAAGTTTCACTGTGTCTGTGCTGCAGGTACAGATTCGTGTTTCTATCAAAAACGAGGAGCTTGGTCAGCAGCTCACAGCTGGGCTGTCTGGGTTCTAATCCTGGCTTTCTAGGTGATCTTGGGGAAGTTATCAACAAACACTTTCTCGGCCTGTGTTGTTTCTCAATCTAAAAAGGATAGAATTGTCTTTTCCAGGGAGAATGAAGAGTGATATCTTTAGAACACCCCCAGGGACTCGGTGCATCCTATGTGCTGCACTGTAGCTTTGCTGCAGTCCTGGAGGCCTAGGGGCATAGAATCTTAGAGGCCTAGAGGCCTAGGGGCGTAGAGGCTTGTGTCTGGGCCTTTGTTAGCTGCCTGCTTTGTAGACCAGGCTGGCCTTGAACTCACAAAGATCTGCCTGCCTCTGCTTCCCAAGTGCTAGGATCAAAGGCGTGTGCCACCACACCTGGCTGGATGCTCCCTTTTTATTATTTCTATCATCTATCTATCTATCTATCATCTATCTATCTATCTATCTATCTATCTATCTATCTATCTATCTATCATCTATCTATCTATCTATCATCATCATCTATCTTACCATCTATCAACTATATTGATTGTGTGTGTGTGTGTGTGTGTGTGTGTGTGTGTGTGCATGTGTGCTCATGTTCGTGCCACAATACATGTGTGGAAGTTAGGGGACTACTTTGTGTGAGGGGGTGGGCTACAATAACAACTTTCCAGAGTTGATTCTCTCCTTCTACCATGTGGGTCCCAGGAATCAAACTCAGATCATTAAGTTTGATGAGAAGGCCTTTCTCCCCTCTGAGCCAGCAGAGGGTGGGTGGGGGTGTGTCTATGGGAGGAATGATGGATGTTGGGAGTACGAGGTTTCCTAGAACAGGGGAAAGGTGACCTAGTCCCAGGGGAAGAATTTTTTTCAGAGAATAATTTTTGTACTGGGCAGCCTGCCAGCATGTCAGCAAAGTACTGAAGGAAGGCCAGCATTTAATCCAAGTGCAGGATTCTTTGGGCACTGGAAAGATGGTCATTTAACTTCTCTTACAGCACAAAGCTTGATCTTAACACCCCACATGGAAGGCACAAGTTTCTTTTGTGCTTTGTATCCAATAATGGAGTCTAGGATGGTTTTAGCTTCCAAAGGACAGCTCTAAACTCATCACTCTTCTCCCAGATGTTTTCCACGTCAGTTATGGAATTGATTTTGTAAACCTCTACACAGCAATTTAAATGATTTTAGTTTACCTCTTCTCTAATATGATTTTGAACTTGTGACGTAAGCAGTATGGAAAAGCATGAGACTGACTTGGGAAAGACGACAGCCACGGTCACCACTATAGATTTCCACCCAGCTGCCAGTCAGCATTTGACATCTCATTCAGCCAGCTGAGGTTCCCCTAGGAGTCAAGTCTAGCATCACTGCAGATTGCTACAGCAGATTTAAACATCAAGAGTTTCTGTCTTACAGTCCTGGGAAGTGGGAAGTTCAAGATCAAAGTACTTCTCACTACCTGGTGAGAGTCTTCCTCTTGGCCATTCTCTTATTTCTTCCTGGACAGCGGTGGGAGTGGCCTTCTTCTCTTTCCCTGTGTCTCTTCTTATATGGGCACCAATCTGATAACAAGGGCTTCCTCCTGGTGACCTACTGACCTTCCAGAGACCCCATCTCCAAACATAACACTAGGGACTTAGCCTTCACACCCCAAATTTTGGAGGACTTACACATTCAGGCCATAGCTTCACTTATTAGTGGGGTGACATTGGCAAAGTTACATAGTCACTTTGAAGCTCAGTTTCCTCATTTGTAAACTGGAGAAATGCTTTCCTATAAGAGTTGAAGAGAGGGTAAGCAAGGCCTTAGTACCAAGCAAATGGCAAGGACTTAGTAGATGTTTTTGATATGTTATTCCATTTTTTCTCGTTTTACTTATCTGATGTCACAAAGTTGACCAAATATTAATCTGAACTTTCAGGAACATAGTTGTAATATTGTCTTATCTCTGGTCTTTTGGATACTCAGCTACTCAAGCAAGTGCTGGGATTATAGGTGTGCGCTGCTGTGTCCGACAAATCCTTAAAAAATAAATGTAAGTGTGCCATACGCAGAGGTGGAGGACGGTACTTAGCATCTTCATCAGATTTGCTGACAGACTGCTCAGCGTGGTGCAAGGGCCTCAGCTCACACTGAGGATGTTGGCACTTCCTTGGATATCATTTGCCCAATGGTAGTACAAGTCTTGAGGCCAGCTTACCACAGCCAGCCTATTACCACGTTGGGTAGGGTCATAGCTGAAACCTTGGGATGAGTCTCAGCTTTCTGGTTATCTAAATGTCAGAAATATGAGGCAGTTGGAGGGTTCTAGAAAACAAATCCCAAGTGCTTATTATATCCTTGTCCATAAGAAATACTCAAGAAATGCTAGCCACAATTTTAACTATGCTAAGAGAGAATTTCACAAAGGAATTTCCCACAAAGCACTGCTGAAAATGGTAATTAATGCCTGTCCCAGATCAGGCAGAAGGCTGGCTGCTGCTCAGTCAGGGGCCTAACACTGGGAGGATACAGAGAGCAAGCTTCCCAGGTTGCTCCTTGCTGGAGCCCAGCTTGTTAGCTGCATGGCTTTCTCCTACAGCCGGGAGCACACACATGCACGTGATGACACTCCCAGCAGACAGATGTTCCTCGCCTCCCCTTGCTGGGCCTTCGCTCCTGTAGCCTTGCCCCCATTGACTCATTAATTTGTACCCACCAGAGGGTGAGTGATGAAAGGTCATGCCAACCCCGACTAGCAACTGTCACAGCTTTCCCGATGGAGATGCCATGTTAGAGAACGAGAGCATAGGCACCGTTCTCTGAGCCACAGTTCCTAGGGGCCAGGAAGTTAGAGAACACCTCTTCTTCCTGTGGCTTCTGGGTAGGAGATCACTACAATCTGCCCTTGTTCTCTGTCTTAGCTCAAAGGCAGCTTTTAGCTCTAGTGTCTGGGTGGTGAGCATCCTGGGTGCAGGGCCGCGGGGGCTGGGACCAGTGCAGGGACAGGAAGAGACCACACTGGACAAAGACAAAAACAATGCTTTTATCTCTTTCAATGAAGTGTTTGGAAGAGCGGTTTTACTTTCTCCTTAATCCCTTCAGTGGCCCAATCAAGCAGTGATGGGGGTACAGATGGTTCTGCCCCGTGTTCCTGCCTGAATTAGTCCCAAACTGCTCACTGTTCTTTTGGTCAGGAGGTACTTAACCTCTGTGTTGCTCACTGCAGACCCCAAGTGCAGCCTGCCTTCTTTTCCCAGGCTCCCGTGGACATTTGGCTCTGTGGAGATAGGTGTTCACTGCTAGGGAGGCAGTGAACTCTTCACCTCAGAGAGCATTTACTGGGGGATTGAAGAGTGGTGCTGAGAGAGAGGCTCCTTTGATATTTTCTCAGTGAGCTAGTGCTGGCTTCTGGAACAGATTCTTCTGGAGCTGCTAGATACCACCTCTATAATCTCTCCTAGAACTTTGTCGAGTTTATGCTTTATGATAATAAAAAGTAATTATTATTAATATTAATGCATGCCCCTTTCTAATGACCTCCTCTAATTGTTTTTTTTTTGAACGCTTCCTTGGAATTTTGATCTATTGTGTATGGTTCATCTTATGCTTTCTCATTTGAAAAATATTTTCTTTGGTGGCCAAGTAGGGAGAGGGTGTCTTGTTAGCATTGAAAGAAAGGTCAGGAAGGTTGGGGGTGTGGTCGGGGTTAGGTTGGGGTTAGGTATGTGCTTCCACAGGTGGCTGGGGGCTACCACGTGGACACAGTAGAGAACATTTCTTTGAAGTAAGCTCTTCTGGGGACCATTGGTTTGTGTTAGATGATCAAAAGATAGGACTACCCTCTGTTAGCCTGAGGGTCTCCAGCAGTGGAAGTCCAGTGAGGTTCTCCAGGGTCCTCTGAAGACCATCCTGACCTCAGCACTCAGGGCTTCTGTTTGTTATTCGGGGCCACAAGGACTACCCTCCTCGGACTCTCATCCCTCTGTACTTTCTGTCCTCCAAAGTATCATCTAGTACCAACCTCAACCCCAGGTCATCAGGCTGTATCATCTAGTACCAACCTCAGCCTCGGGTCATCAGGCCATATCATCTAGTACCAACCTCAACCCCGGGTCATTAGGCCATATCATCTAGTACCAACCTCAACCTCGGGTCATCAGGCCATATCATCTAGTACCAACCTCAACCCCGGGTCATTAGGCCATATCATCTAGTACCAACCTCAACCTCGGGTCATCAGGCCATATCATCTAGTACCAACCTCAACCCCGGGTCATTAGGCCATATCATCTAGTACCAACCTCAACCTCGGGTCATCAGGCCATATCATCTAGTACCAACCTCAACCCCGGGTCATTAGGCCATATCATCTAGTACCAACCTCAACCTCGGGTCATCAGGCCATATCATCTAGTACCAACCTCAACCCCGGGTCATTAGGCCATATCATCTAGTACCAACCTCAACCTCGGGTCATCAGGCCATATCATCTAGTACCAGCCTCAACCTCGGGTCATCAGGCCATATCATCTAGTACCAGCCTCAGCCTCAGGTCATCAGGCCGTATCATCTAGTACCAACCTCAACCTTGGGTCATCAGGCTGTATCATCTAGTACCAACCTCAACCTCAGATCATCAGGCTGTATCATCTAGTACCAACCTCAACCCCAGGTCATCAGGCCATATCATCTAGTACCAACCTCAACCCCAGGTCATCAGGCCATATCATCTAGTACCAACCTCAACCTCGGGTCATCAGGCTGTATCATCTAGTACCAACCTCAACCTCGGGTCATCAGGCCATATCATCTAGTACCAACCTCAACCTCGGGTCATCAGGCCGTATCATCTAGTACCAACCTCAACCTCGGGTCATCAGGCCATATCATCTAGTACCAACCTCAACCTCGGGTCATCAGGCCGTATCATCTAGTACCAACCTCAACCTCAGATCATCAGGCCGTATCATTATACCAGCCTCAACCCCAGGTCATCAGGCCGTATCATCTAGTACCAGCTTCAACCCCAGGTCATCAGGCTGTATCATCTAGTACCAACCTCAACCCTGGGTCATCAGGCTGTATCATCTAGTACAAAGCACCTTTACCGTCTGAACCTCTCACTAGCCTTTTCCTTTGCCCTTTCTTCTCTGTTTTCCTATCTCCTCTTCTGTTCCCTTCCTATCCTGTCTCTGTCTCTGTCTCTGTTTCTATCTTTCTCTTGCTTTCTTTCTGACAGAGTCTCATGTAGCCCAGGGCGACCTCAAACTTGCTATATAGCTAAGGATGACCTTGAACTTTTGACACTACAGCCTCTGTCTCCCATATCCAGTTATTCCATGCTGGAGATCTAACCCAGAGCTTCATGTATCCCAAGGAAAACCTCTACCCACTGAGCTACATACTCCTAAACCTTAATTTCAAACATTCAACAGTTTCAAGCATTTCTGGGGGATGCAAGCCTTGTGCATCTGGTTTGGGACACAGACGAGTTCGGCTCCCACTTGCTCTTGCAGCAGGTGCTTTTGGGCAGCACACGAGCTTCCCAAGTGTGGGCGGAAGCGGACTGTGACCCATTTACTCTCCTGTCTCCAGTGCTTTCGTCCAACCTCCCCATGATCTCACATCCATTTTTTACCAGGCTTAAGTTACTTGATGAATCACCATTCCCCTTTGTTTGTGCACATGCTTGCTCGCTTTCCTCTCCCGTGTCTTCTTATGTTCTCAGCTAAGTTCCACCATGTTTTTTTTTTTTTTTTGTCTTTTCAAGACAGGGTCTCCCTGTAGCCCCAGCTGGCCTGGAACTCACTCTGTAGACCAGGCTGGCCTTGAACTCACAAAGATCCGCCTGCCTCTGCCTCCCAAGTGCTAGGATTAAAGGCGTGCGCCACCACGCCCGGCTAAGTTCCACCATGCTTAACCGGCGCTTTCTTCTCCATGCCTATCGTGAGCATGGCCAAGGAAGGACGTGGAACTGCTTCGTCTATTCTTAGCTCGAATTCGTGGTCGCTGACTTTAAGTGGCCATAGCTCTGCCTATCAACTGTACCTTTTTTTAAACTGCATATAATTTTTTTTACCTTCTTGGATGATGATTTCATTTCCTCTTCTTTTTCTCCCAAACCTTACCACACACACATAGCCTCCTAGCTTTCTACTTCATGAAGAAGCAGCTGCCATCATAGACAGCCACCCTCCCCCCCAACATCTCCACCCCGTGGAGCTGTGCCTTTTGGGCTACTGTCCACCTAGCAGGCCATTCATAGCTCCTTCTTTTACAGGGAATTCTGTAGGAATACCCTTCCTCCCCCCATCAGCTGATGATGCTTTTCCATTGGGCCGGTCCTATCTATTCTAGTCATGACTTCCTTCATCTTAACATGGTCTCCATAGATCCCTTTCCCTCTTTAATTACTGCTCTGTTTTTCTATTTCCTCCTATGGGAAAAACCCAAATGTGTCTTCTGTATTTAAAGTCTGCATGATTGTGGTCAGCTTTCAAACACCCCAACTCACTTCTCCAATATTGCTCTTGTTAAAGTCATCCGTGACATTCACATTGGTGAATGCAGTGACCAGCAAGCAACTCAGTCTCTATTTCTATGCTATGTTATTCTCTGGCCTCCTCTTCTACCACTTTGCCTCACCTTTGACTTCCCCAGGACCTTTGCACTTCTAGTTCCTAGGCTCCAAATACTCTTTGTTCATGACTCATGCCCTTGATTCATTTAGGCCTTCACTCAGATGTGTCAGTGAAGCCTTCTGCAGACCCCCTATCTAAAAGCTCATTCTCTTCCACTTCCTGTCGCCTGCTTTTTTCTTTTCTTTGTATTACTTATCACCTTCTAGCTTCCACTATAGTTTCTGTTATCTTGTTTTTATGTGTCCGTTCATCCCACAAGAGCTTAAGCTCCACAAGAGCAGGGCTTGCCACCTGTCTGTGTCATTTGTTTAGTTCACTACTATGTCTCTAGTGCTTAGGAAGGGCAGGGCTCCCAGCAGGCAGTTAGCACATCTTGGTGGAGTGAACACTCAGTTGTCAGTAAAGAGTAGATAATGTATTATATCATATTTATAAAGTGTAGACTAAAGGGGTTAAGAGATGGCTGAGACATTAAGACCACTGGCTGCTTTTCCAGAGGACCCAGGTTCAGTTCCCAGCACCCTGATGGTGGCTAACAACTGTCTTTAACTCTGGTTCCAGAGGATCTGACGCCCTATTCTGGCCTCCTTGGTCATTTGTACTTACATGCAGGCAAAACACTCATACACATAAAAGTAAATAGGTTTAAAAATGCTGAGCTGGAGCTGGAGATGGAGAGATTGCCTAGCAGTTAAGAGCGCCGACTGCTCTTGCAGAGGACCTGGGTTCAATCCCCAGCACCCACATGGTGGCCGAGAACGATCTTTGACTCCAGTTTCAGGGGAATCTGACACCCTCTTCTGACCTCCGATGTATTGCACGACATGGGTCCACAGACCTACATGCAGACAGTACATTCATATACATACAAAATAAATAAAATAAAAAAAATTAAAAATGCTGAGCAGACATGTAGGGACATGGCCCTGTGCATGCACAGCGTCTTCTCTCATCATCCCTGTCTTCTGTTTGTCATGTCTTAGTCTCATTTTCCCATTATGACTTCCTCTTAGGTTGCTTTAAAGCACAATGCAAACCCACTGGAGGGGACTGCAGCCCTACTAATCATTAGTGATGTGATTAAAGGCAGTTTTCTTTCTCTTTCTGGATCCAATGACACTCCCTCTACAGAGTCGCAGTGAAGAGCGAAGTTTGTGTGAAAAGGTTCTAGGGCCTTGCCTTAACACAGAGTGGCCTTCCAGAAGGACCTAGCCGTAGGCCATGCGTGGGGTGAGGACGCGGCTGGCGGAGGCTTGCTCACAGGCAAGCAGGACCAGGCGGCGGAGGCTGCAGCAGCGTTCACGTTCAGATCCTTCTAAAATTGGAGCTCGTCAGCAAGCAGTCTGTGCAATCACAGTTCCTAATCCAGTTCTTCCTTTTTCTCACCCAGATCGCTCAGTAGTTGTTTTTTTTTTTAAGCGGAGATTGTAATTTTTAGAGCTTCTTGAGATGTGTTTCTTTTTTTAGTGTCTGTCTTCCAAGGGTTCTTCCCTTTGATTTTTAAACATCCTGTCTGGAATCTAGAAGAATGCATGTGTTTGTTTACCTCCTTTCACTGTTGTCCCTTAACTTGAAGGCCTCCACCCAGGTTTGGGTCATCTCTATACCACTAGCTAGTCCTTCCTGTAGGTTGGATCACATAGAGATGAACACATTTGCTTGTTTCTCTCTCTCCTTTTAAAACATTCAGCCAGGAAATTGATATTATTTTTGTCTGATAAAACAACTACTCGAAGGTGGCTGAATTGACCTGTTTTAACCCAGCGCTCCCTCAAGCCAGATTCAACCAGCTTTAACGAAGTTCTGAGGACCTCAAGAAAGTGATTATTCAGTACCACCCACTTCCCTGTCATGCATTCTTCCGTATTGCTGCCCAAACTCATCTGTCCTGATTTCAGCAGGAACTCCATGAATGGAAGAATCCCTCCGGGGCACAGAAGTGAGAGTTAAATCCTACCCCAAACACATGAGCTCATCCGTTGAGCATCCTGCAGAATAGAGAGTGGAATCTTGCCAACAACATTTCACGTTGACCAGGCAAACTTTCAACATCCGTTTACTTCCTTTCTCTTACATGGATTTAATATCTTTGGAATATCCTCCTAGAGAACTGCAGTGCGAGGAAGACCACCCTCATCTACTGCCTCGACTTTGTGCAAAAATAAAATCCAAAGACTAGACAGAGGAAAAAAAATGGAATCTAATTAAAAATGATTTTTCTAGTAAGTGAAAGCGTCAAGGTAGGGTGACCACATAATTCTCGGAGCTGATAAAGGGCTTTCCGCTTGTGGAACATGACATTCTTTGTTATATATTTCCTAATCCATTTTTGGAAGGAAGTGACTCCAAAGGCTAATTAGCTTGAATTTACTTAATATGTGAAAAAGTCCTCTTCCTCAGACTTTTGATTACACAGAGCAGTGTCCTACCTCTTGTAGAAATGAGATACTAATTAAATTGACAGCTTTTCTTATAACGGAGGAAGAACTTCACCCCCCTCCAATCTGTCATCCTCATTATGTAATTCTGAGGTCCATCCTGATTCTATATCTCCCGCACTCGTTTGATCCTTGAAAACAAGCTTTAAAATTGAAACCGGATTTCTGAGGTTGTTTTGCCCTATCACTTATGTTTTGAAGGAATACACCATCAATAATTTTTTTAGGCTCTGTGGGATGGGTCATACTAGGGGAAGATCTCAAACCTCAAAAACCAGCATGTGTTCCCCCCCTCCCAGCCCCCGACCCTCCATCAATGACATCTCTCTATTCATTGAAATAATTTTTTGCCTACAACAAAGCACATATCTTGGGTATACACCCAGTGCATAAACATGAAAATCCTGTAAGTTACGGTCCTGCCCAAGGTTACTGTGACGACCAAGGACTCGAGCTTGCTCATCCTGTCTACTCACGCCTCACTCTTCCTACAGCGTATCTTGGACCCTGATGGTGGACTTTAGAACTGAACACAGCTGTCTTACACAAAGAGGACTGTGGGGCAGGAAGTCAGACTCAACAAGATCTCTTTGAATAAGCTTTGTCTCTTGTCAAGATTTGCAGAAAATTAGTCTTATGCCATTTTACAAATCCCTCTCAGGATCCATGTTTTTCTTTTTAAAATTTTTTTATTTTTATTTATTTCTGTATGTGTATGAATGTACTGTCTGCATGTAGGTTTGTGCACCCGTGTCGTGCAATGCCGCAGAGGTCAGAAGAGGGCGTCGGATTCCCCTGGAACTGGAGTTCTCCTGGAATTGGAGTTTCAGATGGTTCTCAGCTGCCATGAGGGTACTGGGGATCGAACCCGGGTCCTCTGTAAGAGCGGTCGGCGCTCTTAACCGCTAGGCCATCTCTCCAGCTCCAGGATCCATGTTTTTCTTAGGCGTTAAGGTTACCTGCTTGATTGTCAACTCACCGCCCAGTCCAGGAGCCCGAGAGGCAAGAGAATGTGTTTTTGTTTTAGTTTTCTGACTTTACAGGGGAACACCATTCCCTCTGTTCTCATCAAGTTCAGGAGTGAATCATGGTCACAGAGTCCTCCAGACGTCTCCACCCTATCCACCTCCAAAGTGCTCAGAGTTTCTATGTTCATTGTCACTCTTGAATTTCAACCCTTGGTTGCTCTCAGAGGAAAATTCTCTTACTCAAATAGATTATCTAATTCACTTCTGGACAAGAGACCAAGTCTTAAATGCATCTCTGGAGGTGGATACTCTCAAGAGAGATTCTCAAACCCATTCTCAACCCTAAAGGCCAGAAACATCTAGGTCAGCTTATTAAAACTGTAGGATTAGGCTTGATGAGAACTAAGAATATGAATTTTAACAATGTCCCCAGGCGGTTCCTATGCACACCACATTCTGAGAACCACAGACCTGTAGGCCTGTGGGAGATACCTGATGACTGGACTCAACAACTTTCCACTGATTACTGGAGACACCTTCAGAACAGGTGCTCAAGGACCTCAGGGGCAGCAAGGCTGGGCCTGAGAGTACGTTTCACACACGAGTTCACTGCACTGCTAATTATCAGCTTACTCTTCTGTGGATGGGTTGGGCAGGGGAGATGAATAGAGTCAGTGCTTGCCCATGTCAATCATATAGTCTAGTTATATAATTGAAGGAATCGAGACTTGGCTTCTTCATCAGCATCGACTCTTTATTTTCCTTTTTATTCTTCAGCTATGTTATGACTATTTTCTATCTATCTACCATACTCTGTTCTATGATAAATGAGACGAAAAAGGCCCCCTCTTGCTCATATAGTTGACATTGCAGAATGGAGTGAAAGAAATTAAAGAGGTAGACCCACACTCCCAAGTTAATTACAGATTGTGACCACTGCAATGCAGTAAATAAACACGATACTACTTGGAGAGGCTGTCTTCCCAGGGTGAGCCCTAGGTGCTGCTGCTCCATGGGACAGTATCTGAGCAGAGACTTGATGGATGGGAGCTGGGCCAGGTGGGTGACTCCTCTGGGGACACCTGGGCTGTGGAGGAGCACCACCGTGCAACTGACAGCTGTTGTTTATTGAACATTTCCTGGTGCTAGGCTGGGTGTCAAGCATTTTTCCAGATTCTGTTGTATTCAGTCTTGGTGGGAGACTTTGGAGGTAGATGTTAGTACTTCCTCCGTCAGATAAGGGATCCAGGGAAGCTCCAAGAAGTCTAATGACCAGTTCAGGGTCACAGCAGGAGACAGAGTGAGCAGTTAACCTGAGTTGTGTGTGATGGCCGAGCCCTTGCTCCTTGGTGCTATACGGATCTTCTCTTTGGTGCCACAGGTGGCCGTTGCTGACTGCAGAAGAAACATCACTGAAGGTGTGCGGGCTTGCTCTGCTGGTGAGGACAGTGACCTCCGGGAGCTGCAGTAGTTAGCCCTTGACACTGCTGAGCACCCAGTGTTTATAAGACATTGGTAATGCACCTTATGTTTATTATGTTGCATGATCCTGGACCTTGGTGAACTTAGGCAAAGTGACTAGGCCACTCAACTGGTAAAGGGTAATCTTCCATTCACACTTAGAGGTTTTTTTCTCAATCATTGAGTGTCTCTCTGCCCTTTAGCTTCTCTGACAAAACAAATTGGTGCAGTGACTTAAGACATAATGACATACAGCCAAGATCAAAACCACCAGGGTCCTTCCTCCCTGCCATGGCTATTTCCACCCAACTCTGTCATCTCTTGTTAGGGACATTTGCTGTGGAATCCTGGCACCTTCTGTCCTCTATTCTGACAATTATTGGCAAGTACTTGGGCACTTTTTCTATCTTTAGAATGCTGTCAACTCAGCATGAAATCACTTTCCGCCATTAACACGTCAGTATGGGTTTGTCTGTCATCATCACTCCAGGTGGGGGCTGGCTGCGAGAAGGAGCCCCGAAGAGAAGCTATGTTGTAAAGGAAATGATGCTGCTGTGCCCGCCTCATGGAGGACTTGGAACGGAAGGGGTGATCCTGGAAGGAGAGAGGCCCTAGGAATGGAAGACCGCGGCGAACCCCCGTCTCATGGCAGCCCCCACCCCGGCTTTGCCTCATGCAGCTTTTCCACGTTCATGTCCGTGCTCACGTGAATTCCACTGTGGCACCACAATAATAGCACCGGTCTTTAGTGTAATTCCCTGTCACAGCAGAGATGGCATCAGATGACACTGAACACCAGGTTTATAATTCCATGTTGTCAATTTGCTTTACAATTTTGGTTAAAATCTGAGCCTTGACCCATTTCTGGCAGACATGCTACTTTTCGAGTCTTTGACCCATTCTGCTTGGTCTGCTCTGTGGTGTGGACTGGATTACGTGTGGTGTGGATTGGATTACGTGTGGGGAGATGACCTGGCACCGTTCCTTTTAGCCTCTGGGTTGATGTGGGTTGGGATTAGTGGGAAATGGCTTATCCTCTGTGATTTGGGGTTGAGCTGAATTGAACCTGGGGAAAAACTAGGGCTTAGTCCCTTCCCAACAAGCTTGAATGTCACGGTCCATATATCTAGTCTCGACACCTATCACATGATCTAATACCTTTATCTTTTTTTCAAGCTCCCATTGGAAAAAATGGTGGGACCTTCTATGTTCAAAGAGTGGCTTTTAGTTTCACTTTAATCTTGAGCTTTCATGAGCAAAAATACTTTGTTTTCAAAGCTCTGTTTTCTCATCTATCGAGACTATTGGTGTATGGTAATTAGCTCACCATACTGTGTACATCAAACTGTTAGTGCGCTTACTATCAAAAACTTTTAAGACTGAGTTTTATGTAATATTTTGTAAAATAGTTTTATTTGTAAGAAGCTCTCAGTAGGCCCCCAGGGTGTAGCTCAGTGGCAGTGCATTTTCCTAGCATGTGGGGGGCCTTGGGTTCAAGCTCTAGCACTGTATAAAAGGAGTTGTCAATAAAATTTTGGGGTATATTGTTGGCGCCTATAAAGTCTTGAGGGGTCACAGACCTGGGCTATTTTATGCTTTGGTACCAATTGACTGTGTAAACCTCTTGGCTTTTTGTGATTCTGTCGGAGGATGAAGAAGTTAGGGTTGGAGAGTAGAGGACAGACATATAGCATACCAGCAGAACCCTTTATGCTCTTCAAGCTATGAATTTTTTTAATGAATATGAACATTCACTTTACAGCTGTCCCATTAACAATTAAAAACTGCGAAGACCGTCCCATTGTGGTCTTCTCAGGGGCCAGAGACTTGAGGAGCTATGAGTAGTTTTTAAATGACGATGGCCATCTTTGCCACAAATTCAGCCCAGCTCTCCATTTCAGACTCTGGTTACTGTCATGCGATACTTGGCTAGAAGAGTTCCCTGTAGTCTTTTAAATGATAGAGCATCTTCTCTTCAGGTTTTCAAACTGTAGATATGAACATAATCTTTGGCTGTATTCCAGGGCTTTGCTAAAGCTTTTGACAACAGATATCAAAAATCAACCAGCGTTATGCACTGACTTTATTTTTCTTTAAAAATCTTTCTGGCAAGCTTCAATGTGCTCCTATTACCATAACACAGAAGGCGGCCACGCTCCCCGTTAACAGAAGAACTAAAGACCAGGCTAACAGGTCTGCTGTTTCGTTAATACTGAATAATTGCTGATAACTATAATTAACTTGTATGGTCTGTCACAGGTTGAGTCATACCCTTTAGGATTGATATTCCTCTGTGAGAGAGGAGCAGATACTTCAGCAACTGTCTGGAGCCACCAAGCTGAGCCTTCCTTAGTGTGTGTATTTATCCTTGGCAGGAGGAGCATCTATTTTAGGAAGGTATTTTGGCTACATTGTCTCTAAAAGCATCTCAGTGAACACAATAGTCTCCCACCCCCGACAGCCTGTGCAGATGACGCTAAGGCTTAGGGTGTTCTGTGACAGTCAACTGGCCAAAGACCAAAGAAGCTAATCAGTTCTGGGTTAATCTGGAGCTGGGGTTCCTTCCTTACCTCTCTGCTTCCTCTTCTCAGGCTGTACTGGTGTGCGGGACAACTGTCTTGGGATCCAGTCCTAAGTGAGGTCCCTCAGTGAGAAGGATACATGTTGCAAGGCTTCTTGTCGGCCTCTTCAGAGAACTTTTCTAGAAGGAAAGATTTTTATTTCCCTGTATTCCCAGAGGCTCCACATGGACTTGGAAGAGAATCAGCAAGACTGTTTTCCTTAGTCTTTTTTTTTTTTTTTTTTTAAGGCTGATGAATGTTCCCCAGTGGATTATTTGTTAGTCATTGGAAATGGAGAAGATTCAAACTCCTTTAACATCCCTGTGAAGGAAGGTCTCATTACAAAATGTATCCTTTCTAAGGAAATCTATATGAATTGTTGAGAATAATATCATGTGATCAATCACTTTGGCAAAAACAAAAAGCCAAAGCACTCAAATCCCTTCCAAATAAAATCAATCAAATGGATAACAACAACAACAACAACAAAACACCTCGGAAACAAATAACTGTCAGGCCATCATGTAGCTCTCAAATATGATGGATGGTGTTTGCTATGAATCTTTGTTGGAGCCAGCAAGACTAGAGGAGAGAGCAGAGAATCCTAGACCTGGAGAATTTTTGACATCATCTCCTAAACAGCCACATTAAGACCTCCAAGCATCGACAGCTCAAAGATTCTAAGAGAGATAATCTGTTCCAAGATTTAGACAATAGTCATTGAGAATCAGGACATTTCCTGAGGATAAATGGCCAGCTGGAAAGAATTAATTCACAGCATTCAGTTCAACAAAGTACCATCAACCCACCCGTTCACTCCTGGCTTGTGCTACACTGGTGGCCCTGTTTGTATCGAAGGGAAGCAGAGGGGATAAGATGACTTCTTCTGGAGAATACGTTGCATGATTTTACTATCTTGAGTTTGAAAGTTTCCTGGAGTATCATGCATATCAGCAGGAACGATTGTTAGTGTTGGCCCAGGCTGGTCCAGCAGGGGGCAGGGTGGAGACCTGGCAGGATGCTTTTCTTGATTGTGCCAGCAATGTCCAAGCTCTGTGCCATGTGCCTACCAGTGTGTAGAAGTCTGTAACCTTGAAAACTGCAGCCCATGAACCTATCTCAGGGCAAAATTTGAAAATTCTATCACATACATTTTTTTAAAGAACAATTTGAAAATTTTTTTATTCATTTATTATTTTTTATGTGTATGAGTGTACTGTCTGCATGTAGGTTGGTGCAGTCGTGTCATGCAATGCTGAGGAGGTCAGAAGAGGGCGTCGGATTCCCCTGGAACTGGAGTTAAAGACAGTTCCTAGCCGCCATGTGGGTGCTGGGAATCAAACCCGGGTCCTCTGCAAGAGCAGTCAGTGCTCTTAACCGCTGAGCCATCTCTCCAGCCCCTATCGCATACTTTTGAGAAGAGGTAAAGAAGTGATTGAATCAAGTTAGGGGGAAAGAGAATAAAACAAAACAAAAACAACAACAATAACAACAACAGCAGCAGCAGCAAGACCTAACTGCCCCAGTGCCTCCATAAAATGAGAATTATTACTTTTTTTGAGAATTATTACTTTTTAAGGACAATTATACTTCGAAGCCAAGCAGCATCGTCAAAATTTCCCTATTTTCTTTTAATCATTAATAATATCCTCTATTTGCTGTTCTTTCAAGGCATGGCACAGTTCAAAGCAGACGATTAGCAATTCTTATTAAGTAGATAAGCAGGGTGGCAATGTGAAGACAGTGCAGTGTCTGGATGGGATAATCTATTGTGACTTCAATGACAATATTGGCAGTTAAACTGTTTTGATTATTACTCCACCGCAATATACACTATCATTTACATTTTCCTTCAGTTTTAGCACTTAAACAAAGCACATTTTAAATGATGGAAAAGCCTGCAATCCAACATTGCTACCTTTAAAAAGCTCCTATTTTAATTTTCTTCTGATTAAATGGACCAGGAAAAATGGTGTATCTGAGCACCAAAAGGAATACCTGGAATACAATTACTTAAAATTATTCCACTTTGCATTTATAATACACTTTAGAATGTGGAATGAATATTTTATGCAGAATCCATTTTTGACTTGAAGATGGTTTTATAGTTAAAAGTCTCTATTCAAATGAGTGCTCACAAAGAGAACTACCCATTGTCAATGTTCCATTGTTTTCATGTCCAGGCTGCTGTCAGAAGGGAGTAGTCGGTGATATTCCACTAGCAATTTTCCCATTTGTAGATGGAGTTATTAGAGTCTATTTATGTTAATGTGTTATGCTTAGCTGACCTTTAATTCTGCATGTGGCTGAGTAACTAGAGGACAAAAGTTTCCAGTGATGGTGGGAGCCCAGCATGCAGCTCCAGACCCTCAAGCTGGAGTTATGTACCCCCCTTCCAGTGGCCCAGCTGTCACTGAGAATGGCAAGAGTAGAGTGGTATGGATAAAGACAGACAGGTCTGACAAGGGACATTGTGCAGGGCACTCTCCCTGGGCTATGTTGTCCCCCATCTTTGTCCTCTGAGGATCCTACTCCTGAGTTCCTTCTTTCCTTTGTCCTCTGATAGGCCAGTTTTGGACCTGCTGCTTTTGGCACAAGGATAATTGAGTTGAAAGTTGTCTTCCATTGAGCAAGACCTTGAACACATGAAGATCTTCCAGAAGAATCCATCCAAAGCCTCCTACAGATCCCTGGCCATAGCAGCTACTAGATGATCATAACATACTCTGTTGAGTAGAATATAGATCATGAACATGTGTAGCTTATTGATTGAGAATGGGCTAAGCCAGAGGAGCTGTGGAGATCGTTTAGTGCTGGGGGTTCAGAGCCCCATGATCTGGCTGATGGGAAAGGAGTCAGGAAGTGGGGCTCAGCCCTTTTGATAAGGTCAGTTTTCATTTATTTAGATTGTGATTCTGAGTTGGATTTCTTTGGAGAAAGAACATTATGTCATTTTCTTTCTTCACTGAAAACTTTTGAGATTCACTGCTGCTATTCATTTATTGATGAGGAAATTGAGGTCTGGAGAGATGTGTTTTAGTTGAATGCTGTTTGCATATATGGGGATTTTTATTCAGACTTGAATTTCTGGTTTAGACTGTATGATATTAATATATCTTTTTTTTTCTTGAATCTTCTTGGGTGGAAAGCCTTGAGCAGAGTACCAAGGCTCCATTTCTGTGTTATCTGTTTAACTCTTGGGTGTGTACACTTGAGCATATGCATTCATGTGTGCTTCCTTGCACTAGACTATAGGTGTGGCCGTCCATTAATGAACCAAATCTATAGAACTTGGGGATCAAGTGGGCTTCCTTGTAGCTGAGAAGACAGTGCTTGGAACACTTTATTTTAGTTTTCCATAATATGGTAGCTGCTGTTTGCTGTCAGTAGGTGATGATAAATAGAACCCCAAACCCTCTGGCCTCCATTGTCACCATCATGGTTCTGAAATTTGAGTTGTCTGAAGATCTTTCAATCCCAAAGGAGGTCATTGGGCTAATGAAAATATACTGTTCTGAATGCTGTACCCAGACTATTTGTTACACAGCATACTGGGGGAGTAGGCCACTGATATTGATGTCAGAGGTGCCAAGGAGCCTATAGCCTCAGCTGTAAGCTGAAATGTGTTGAACCTGACATTGTTTCCGGAAGTCACAAAATGCTACACATGAGCATCTGATCCCCTTACGTGGTGCTGTAATCCATTCAGTTTAACACATCTGTATTCCTTCTCCAGGCCATGCAGACTGTCAGCCACCAGTAAAGAAAAGGCTCCTCCAAGTTCACTGAGGTCATAGGTCCAGCTTTCTTTCTTTCTTTCTTTCTTTCTTTCTTTCTTTCTTTCTTTCTTTCTTTCTTTCTTTCTTTCTTTCTTTCTATATATATATATATTTTGGTCTTTTTTGAGACAGGTTCTCCCTGTAGCCCCAGCTGTCCTGGAACTCACTCTGTAGACCAGGTTGGCCTTGAACTCACAAAGATCCGCCTGCTTCTGCCTCCCAAGTGCTAGGATTAAAGGCGTGTGCCACCACGCCCGGCCCAGCTTTCTTTATATAAGACTAAAAATAATTTTATACTGATGATGGAAATAAAAAAATGATGTATGTGCCATGGAAATTAGCATGGAGTTTTCTCAACAAACGACAAATAGTGTAGTAGATCCATTCTGTCCCCCCTGCCCCCAGATTTGAAATAATGACTAAAGAGATGTTAGCACATGTAAGCTCTCTGCAGCTCTGTAAGAGCAGCAAGGGTGGGGTGAATTTAAAGCCCACCTTCAAATAAGTGGATAAAGAAAGCTTGGCATATAGGGACATGGAATATGATTCAGGCTTAAAAACCAGGAAACAACCTTATGGGACAATGTGTTAGAACCGTGAGTTGTAAGCCAGACACAGAAGTGCTACATGTTTCCAGTTAGATGATAGGCTTCGAAATGGTCAGATTTCTAGAATCAAGGAAAGGAATGGTGCTGGGGAAAGGAGGGAAGAGGGAGTTACTGATCTAAATCTCAGTCAGGAGGAAGGAGCTGAGCTCTGCTGTGCGTCACTGCGGCCTTCGTTCAGTAGTGGATGGCATACTTCAACTACTGAAAAGTTAGCACTCATGTTAAGTTGTCTCATCATAATAAAAAAGTGTTGAAATCTTAAATTATTATGAGGACAGTGCTATTAATGAGTAAAGTGGGAGCGTCACTTGTTAGCATGTGGAAACATGGGACTTCTGGTTGCAAAATCTTCTGATTCGAATGAGGCAAGAAGTCCTGATTTTCAAAATCTTGCATACCCCTGTTCAAATGGTTTCACCTATTGTTGCATCACTGCCTGTTTCCATGACTACAACTTCCATTACTGAGGTTGGGTAACATAACAAGAGGTTTATTAGCCTATCGTTTTGAAGGTTAAAGGGTGTAAATTTGTTATGGTTTGGCCCCCCTTGTCCGCCTCACACTGCAATAGATGATATCACGGGAGGCAGATGCATGAGAAAGGGAGAAATTTCATGGTGAGACAGAAAGCCATAGAATGGACGGAGGCCAAGATTAGCTTCAATAAAAACCCATTATTGAGGCCGGGAGTGGTGGCACACGCCTTTAATCCTAGCACTGTGGAGGCAGAGGCAGGCAGATCTTTGTGAGTTCAAGGCCAGACTGGTCTACAGAGTGAGTTCCAGGACAGCTGGGGCTACAGGGAGACCCTGTCTCGAAAAGACAAACAAACAAAAACAACCATTATTTAGGAGCTGAGATCTCAGGAGAGGTGTAGGCTTCTTTCTATGGCCATGGACTGATCATTTTGCCCTAGGTCTTACCTCTTACATATTCCATACCACCTCCTAACATTAACACATTGAGGACCATGCTTCAAACACTCCAGTCCTTGGAGGGAAAACACATCTACACCACAGATTACCTAGAGAATGATGTGAAGTTTATGTCTGTGAGCTGTGCCCAGTTTGCCACTGATTCTTTAATGTAATCTTGGATGTGACCATGGCTTTGTGCCCGAACGTCCCGCTACATGAAATATCCTGCCTTCTGATCCATGGTGCGGGGAGGCTTGGGCCCCATATAGCTGTGCAGATGGATTGTGGGCAGCCAATGAATATCATTCCCTAGCAGTAGTTTTATCATCATCATATACGAACTCAAGAAAGTCACCACAGAGCAGCGAGACAACCTGCCAACGTCATTATGGGACCACTTTGGAAAACCATGGTTTAGAATTAGATTTTGTATACATTTCCAAGTGCAATTATTAGCAATGAGAGAGAAATATGATCACACTGTGGTTAAGAGACCAGGACATTTTTTTGCATATGTACGTGGTATACATGTGTGCGTATCATGTGTATCTACATGCACGTGTATATGGGTGCGTGTTTTTGAGGGTGCCATGTGTGTGTGGAAGCCCAAGTTTGATGCTGAGTCTTTTCCATGTTAATGCTCCTCCTTATATAAGGGGCCAGGGTCTTTCACTTGAATGTAAAGTTCCCCAATTTGCTTAGTCTAGCCAGCTTGCTCCAGGGATCTTTGGTCTCTATCCCTCAAGCCCTGGTGGGCTTGCCATACTCACCCAGTATTTACATGGGTCTGGGCAAGCAAATTCTGGTCCTCAGACTTGCCATCTCTGAGGCATCTCCTTAGCTCCAAGGTCAGGACATTTAAAAACAGTTTTTGCATTGGTATGGATTGAAGAACTGAGTAGCTCATGCTCCAGGAAGCCCTAGTCAAGTTACATTTTTTAAAACTATATATTTGGCTCATTGGCTTCATAGCAATGGTGAAGTGCTTTTGTTGACTGCTAACAGCTGCTGCAACTGTTGTTTTTCCATCATAGACAATAGTGTTGGGTCTCTAGATCTTATTATTGTAATATAAGAAATTTTAATTCCTGAAGACAATTATTTTATAAAATGATTATGTGGATATAACTTCTAACAAACCAATCCCGTTAAGATGAAAATGCATCATTCTAAACCCTTAAACAACATAGAATTGGCATTTTGAGCTGAGAGAATGAATACACAACCTACCTTTTCCTTAGTCTTTCTGAAGAAATGAAGAGACAGGAAGTGTCTAGTGATCCACCCAGTGAGACAGCACGTAGCACTAGATTGCATGTCTTTGTCCGTCCCGTCTCCCCCCCACCCCCCCCAAGCCAGGGAATGAATCCTTCTTCGCTTTTAGGGATCTGACACTGTGGTTTCAATTATATATCAATCACCTAAAACC
The DNA here is from genome assembly GCA_009823505.1 of Rhizomys pruinosus. Taxonomy (NCBI): domain Eukaryota; kingdom Metazoa; phylum Chordata; class Mammalia; order Rodentia; family Spalacidae; genus Rhizomys; species Rhizomys pruinosus. Next base: position 1,129,272 of record VZQC01003231.1, on the reverse strand, counting down.
CATGGCATAGTTCTTCATTTTGCTGAAACAGGACTGATTTCTGTGTTGATGCACTGAGATGAGTCACTTTCCAGGTGCAGGGGCCTGGCTGACCATTTGGTTTCTAAGACAACTCAGCTGTTGTTCCACTCCAACAGGGTCACTTAAATAGGTTAGTTATATTTTATTGCCTGGCTTATGTAGCAGGCTGTCAATCAAATGCTTCTTAATGAATGAGTGAATGAAAGACTACCATTTATAGAGAAAATTATATGCTGCTGAGTTTTTTTGCAAGCCTGAGCATTCAAGATTTCTCATGATATTAGCTGTTGTGAAGGTGAAAAGTCAACTGCAGTTTGTATTAACAGGAAAGATCTTCAGATAAGGAGGCCCAGTCTCAGGGATTTCTCCAAAGGGAGTTTAAGCAGGTTCATAATTTCGAGGATTTGGAAGGCAACACTAAAATAGAGACTGAAAATTATCTAATCAAATTCCCGTAGTTCTAAACTATTCCCTGAGATTAACTTGGGAACTTTTGAAAATAGCACAGGCCTTTTCAGGTCATTTATGTCTTGTTCAATAAATTATTGCTATAGGGATTAAAAACTGTCACGTCTAGGTGCTCAGTGATGTAATGTGCTCAAAATTCCCCTTCTAAGCACACATTCTTGGCTGGGACAAGACATTGGATAAGGTTCTTGGTTTCTTCATCTGTAAAACTGACAGGACACCTGCTACTAGAGAGGTTTCAGGGAGTTCGCAGGGAGTCCCTTGGGAAGACCAGAGGGCCTTGGCACGGTCTCTTCAGCAGGCTTCCCGGCCTCTCCAGTGCAGAGCTTCCTTCTATTGCTCATTTGTGAGATCCCACATTGGCTGGCTGCTCAGTTTGGGTATGGAATGGGTGGCAGTGAAGGGCTTGTGCCTTTTGTATTCTGCTCAGTAAGTATTCAGTGGATAAATAAAATCCCACGCCTTAAGGACTGTTGGCATTTCATCTGGGAAGTCTGGTTCTGTGATGTGAAGGAACCAGGAATCTCTGGTCTTGATCATGCTTTCACTTCCTGTGTTTAGTTCTGACCCCACAATAAGGAATTTGGAGAATGCTTCTAACTCCTATGTGGAGGATTTTGGCACCCATGTGATTGCGCTGAGGCTGTTGAGTTGGCATTTCCTGAGCAGGGCTTGGGTTGGCTCGCCCTTAAGGAAATCTGGATTTTTGGGGGACTTTTCTATGGGCAAAAGGAGATCTAGTCCCTCCTCCTCAGTTAAACAACAGGACTCTGAAACAGCAGAGCCAGTGACCAAGATGTCTTTGGGGGTGGGGGTGATGCCCCCCCGCAGGCTCCCAATGTCCTGAATGCTGGCTCTGTTCCCACCCTGAGCCCACAGTCTCCCTTGTCCAGCTCAGCACTGCTGCTAATTGCCTATTCTTCTTGTCTGGCTTCACTGACAGCATTTATGATTTGGGAAGGTCTTTCTGTAAGTGTAAAGTAAGACCTCCCTTGATGTTACCCTTCTGGGCTTTAGTTCAGCTAATGGCAGAGAGTCACCTGGGACAAGATGGATCTGTAGGTCAATTTTGTCAGGCCTGTGGACCTAGTGCGCAGGGGTGACAGGCTTTGTCTGTCTTCCCCTTTGCTGATATTTTATGTGATTTTGTTGTTCAGCGCCCCTGAAAGCCACTTTGTTCTCTCTCTTCCATGTGAGGATTCCCTCTGTCTTATAATGATAGTACCACTTCTTACTGCTCAGTAATACAGCTCTGTAGGGAAAGGAGGAAGGAAGGGAGGGAAGGAGGGAGGGAGCAAGCTCACGGTGTACACCAAACACAACCTTCACTGGTTCAGTACTGGGCTCCATTTTAACTGTGGCAATGGTCTCACTGCCTCCACATTGTAGCACAGGCTCCTGAGCACAGATCCTTGTTTCAAAGATGGATGTCTCGAGGCTTTTGTCAAACTAAAAATAATACAGATTATAAGAAACCATAGAAGCACAGTTGGAAAGTCCATGGCTCCAAGACGACTTAGAGCAATAAAGCATTTGCTTACTATAATATTTTATTGTTTTGTTCTCCTCAAAGCATGGTTTACAATGGTTTTGCTAAAGGGTTTCGAGTCATTTTGGTAAGCGATCTTTTGTTTATGTGTCTTTTAATTACCCAGATCGGTTTTTCCTTGACTTCAGCTCATCTTAAAACTTTTCAGAGGCCGTGCCAGGATAGCTTAAGGGGCACCAGGTTTCTTGCTAAACAGCCAGAAAACCACTATATGTTTGTTCCGGGGAACTGTAAAAATGTAGGAAGTGTAAGGGCATGGTCTTTGTAATCATTTCTTGGGCCCCAGACCAGTTGCGTGCTTTCTTCTAAGCCTCAACCAAAACTATATATGGTATTGGGATGAAATAGCATCATGCCAGAGGTAATTACATTGAAGTCTGTCTGGAGGACTTGACAGGAGCAGGCTGATATTTCCTAAGGAAAGTCTTGCAGTTGCTGGAGCAGCAGGCATTTGCCTGGGGCCGTTTACAATCCTTCTATTAAAGACACAGACCCCTCTAAACAAAATGCTTATGTTCTTAGAACACCTCAAAACTTTTCCCTTTAAGCTCATCTCAGGCTTTCCTGAGGGCATAGAGTTAAGTAAATGTGCACCTTGAGAGGAGTCTCTGACATCCTCGTGCAGGTGTTTGGAAGAAAACATCTTTTGGAGAACAGAGATTTGGCATAAGCCCATTTTCATGGTTGCTTTATTACTGTAAATTTGGTCTGAGTCCTGTGATGTGTTTCCCTACAGGGGAAAAGGCCAAACACCCTTAGTCTCCCCTCTTTCCTACCCGTGTGGGTCACTGAGTGGCACACAGAGTATACTGTGTGGAGGAGAAGCTGGCAGCCCAGAGTATGGGGCTTGTTGGCTTGGAGCTCTGTCTTCCCCTGGCTTCTCTGTTGTTCTCGGTGTTTGGGAAATCAGCCCCGAGAAGGAGGGATGAAGAGCTCCATCCTAGGCCTAGAGGCTCTGTGACCCTGCTGATCCATCGCTGAATCTGACTTTGACCCTGTTCCCAGATTTGTACATCATGACTCTGATACTCTACTCTTGCTACTGGCCTTATTTATTTTTTTTTTACCTATTTACTTACTTGATATTTTTTGAGGTGGGGTATCACAACATAGCCTAGGCTGTCATCCAACTCATGATCTTCCTGCCTCAGCCAGATGAATGCTGGAACTACAGGTGTATACAGCACACCCCACATCAGATGAATGCTGGAACTACAGGTGTATACAGCACACCCCACATCAGATGAATGCTGGAACTACAGGTGTATACAGCACACCCCACATCAGATGAATGCTGGAACTACAGGTATATACAGCACACCCCACATCAGCTCTTGTTTCCTCAGCCAGGCCAGTCTCCTCCATCTTGTTCCCAACTGGCTGACTCCTCCTCACAATCACTGAGAACTCTGTTCTTCTCCAGCTGAGTCCTTTTCCCACTGCCTTACTTTCCAGTGCCTGGAGCTTTCACTGATCAGAGAGAGGAACAAGAAGCCCTGATTAATAAGATCTCAAAGCTAATGGGAACGATAACAGGAAAGACTCGTTAACTACTTCCTGTGTATCAGGCACTGGGCTTAACATACTCCATTCTGCTTAATCTCTATAGACACACTATGAAGTCAAGATCACAGGCACTTGTTTGCAAGCGGGTAAAGTCAAGCTTAGAGGCTGAATGGTCACTGTCAGTGGCGAGCCTCTTGACTGTAACTATCTGGAAGTCTTTGAAGTCTTTGCTGACCTAACACTCTTCTGCTCTGTGGGGACAGTTCTTTCCTGTGCTCAGTGCCTGTCCAGATGACCAGTGCTGCTTAGCAGGACTCCCGTAGTTCTTTACTGCTGGTCAGGACCACTGGACCCTACCTCGGGTCTCCCTGATTTGGCTTCCTGGTAATGACCTGTTTCTATGACTTGGGGTGCCAACTTTGTGCTCTGTTTCCTGGAATTGGTATCTTCCCATCGTAGGCAGCACATCGACCTGGCAGAGCCAGTTCCACCCACCCAGTGCCCTCAGTTGGCTCGGTCTACTGTTGTTAATTCGGACGTGTTCTTGGTATGACACAAGCTTGTAAAGGAAGTGGGAAAGGAGATTGGGGATTGGCCCCACAGTGGCAGATGATGTCAGTGGCTCCTTTGTGGGGCAGGAAGGAACATCTGATGGGGTGACTTTCCAAGGTCAGGAGCACAGCCTCTCCACCAGCCTTCACCAGTACTCGTAAGCAACTTCAGAGCTCTCCACAGCTAGTCATGCTGTAGACATTTTAGTTTAACACGCTGCCTTTTTTCCAGTCTAGATGTGATAGGGTTGCCTTGTGTCTTACAGTTTTAGTAAGATTAGCCCAGAATTACTCCTGGCTGAACCCTTGGCTGTTGTTTGTACCCCGCTCAGGTTATCAGTTGTGTTACTTCCAACTGCCTTTTCATGTCTATGTGTGTTCCCACAGTGCTTGAGCTTAGGTTCAGATATCTAATCTCAGCCATTTTCACCCTACCTAGGCTCAATCCCATGCCTGATTCCTCTCTGTCCTCACACAAACCTTCCCCGTGTATCTGTACCTTTGCAGACCTTGAACCTGTCCCATCTTCTTCATCGTGCACTGGCTCTGAAGTCTCTAAATGGATGGTTCTGGGTGGTTGGGGGACACCCCATGCCTCTGCATCATCACCTGTGTGGTGGAGGGGGAGTAATAGCCACAGATACAAAGTGCTTGCCAGAGTGAGTGGAATACAGGAAGTGTCAGTGTAGACTGCTTCAGACAAGACTTACAGTCATTGAATTCAGAACTTTTATGATAGTATAAAAGCAAAGCCCATTCAATTGGAAGCATACTTAGAAGTTTGATTTTTCTTTCCTGGACTACTGGCTTATAGAACTCCACTCTCTCCTTCCATTCAGCAGCTTCAGGGAGCCATAGCTCTCAGTGTCAAGTGTGTGGATGAAGTGAACAGCCAGTGTTCCACAGTGTGGATGAGGTGAACAGCGGGTGTTCCACAGTGTGTGGATGAGGTGGACAGCCGGTGTTCCACAGTGTGTGGATGAGGTGGACAGCCGGTGTTCCACAGTGTGTGGATGAGGTGAACATCAGGTGTTCCACAGTGTGTGGATGAGGTGGACAGCCGGTGTTCCACAGTGTGTGGATGAGGTGGACAGCCGGTGTTCCACAGTGTGTGGATGAGGTGGACAGCCGGTGTTCCACAGTGTGTGGATGAGGTGGACAGCCGGTGTTCCACAGTGTGTGGATGAGGTGGACAGCCGGTGTTCCACAGTGTGTGGATGAGGTGGACAGCCGGTGTTCCACAGTGTGTGGATGAGGTGGACAGCCGGTGTTCCACAGTGTGTGGATGAGGTGGACAGCCGGTGTTCCACAGTGTGTGGATGAGGTGGACAGCCGGTGTTCCACAGTGTGTGGATGAGGTGGACAGCCGGTGTTCCACAGTGTGTGGATGAGGTGGACAGCCGGTGTTCCACAGTGTGTGGATGAGGTGGACAGCCGGTGTTCCACAGTGTGTGGATGAGGTGGACAGCCGGTGTTCCACAGTGTGTGGATGAGGTGGACAGCCGGTGTTCCACAGTGTGTGGATGAGGTGGACAGCCGGTGTTCCACAGTGTGTGGATGAGGTGGACAGCCGGTGTTCCACAGTGTGTGGATGAGGTGGACAGCCGGTGTTCCACAGTGTGTGGATGAGGTGGACAGCCGGTGTTCCACAGTGTGTGGATGAGGTGGACAGCCGGTGTTCCACAGTGTGTGGATGAGGTGGACAGCCGGTGTTCCACAGTGTGTGGATGAGGTGGACAGCCGGTGTTCCACAGTGTGTGGATGAGGTGGACAGCCGGTGTTCCACAGTGTGTGGATGAGGTGGACAGCCGGTGTTCCACAGTGTGTGGATGAGGTGGACAGCCGGTGTTCCACAGTGTGTGGATGAGGTGGACAGCCGGTGTTCCACAGTGTGTGGATGAGGTGGACAGCCGGTGTTCCACAGTGTGTGGATGAGGTGGACAGCCGGTGTTCCACAGTGTGTGGATGAGGTGGACAGCCGGTGTTCCACAGTGTGTGGATGAGGTGGACAGCCGGTGTTCCACAGTGTGTGGATGAGGTGGACAGCCGGTGTTCCACAGTGTGTGGATGAGGTGGACAGCCGGTGTTCCACAGTGTGTGGATGAGGTGGACAGCCGGTGTTCCACAGTGTGTGGATGAGGTGGACAGCCGGTGTTCCACAGTGTGTGGATGAGGTGGACAGCCGGTGTTCCACAGTGTGTGGATGAGGTGGACAGCCGGTGTTCCACAGTGTGTGGATGAGGTGGACAGCCGGTGTTCCACAGTGTGTGGATGAGGTGGACAGCCGGTGTTCCACAGTGTGTGGATGAGGTGGACAGCCGGTGTTCCACAGTGTGTGGATGAGGTGGACAGCCGGTGTTCCACAGTGTGTGGATGAGGTGGACAGCCGGTGTTCCACAGTGTGTGGATGAGGTGGACAGCCGGTGTTCCACAGTGTGTGGATGAGGTGGACAGCCGGTGTTCCACAGTGTGTGGATGAGGTGGACAGCCGGTGTTCCACAGTGTGTGGATGAGGTGGACAGCCGGTGTTCCACAGTGTGTGGATGAGGTGGACAGCCGGTGTTCCACAGTGTGTGGATGAGGTGGACAGCCGGTGTTCCACAGTGTGTGGATGAGGTGGACAGCCGGTGTTCCACAGTGTGTGGATGAGGTGGACAGCCGGTGTTCCACAGTGTGTGGATGAGGTGGACAGCCGGTGTTCCACAGTGTGTGGATGAGGTGGACAGCCGGTGTTCCACAGTGTGTGGATGAGGTGGACAGCCGGTGTTCCACAGTGTGTGGATGAGGTGGACAGCCGGTGTTCCACAGTGTGTGGATGAGGTGAACAGCCGGTGTTCCACAATGTGCTGTGTTGCTAAGCTGTAATGTCCAGCTGAGTACACGCTTGGTTTGTGATATCATCAGCTTATGATGGGTTTCTGGGTGGTTGCCTCATTGTAAGGAGAGGAATTTTTGTGCACCAAGAACTGGGCTGTCTTCCATTCTACCACACTAGCAACGGACCTTGCATGGATGGCTGCCTCTTCCACTTCATTGGCCTCCCCGTGGCTGATTGATCCTATAAAGAAAGAGAGAGCCTGGAGACTTGGTGTATCTTCTCTTCCGCTGATCACTGAGGCCTTCTTGCACAATCTAAGACAACCAACCACCTTCCTTAGACTCTGAAACCATGTAGTTGTCTTTCAAACCACTGAAAAGAATAAATTCAACCCAACAATTCTGATGACTTTCTAGTTCTTCATTCAGGAACAAATACACTAACATATTTTAAATGAACTGGCCAGAGCCAAGGTTGAAAAGTCACCTGGGATTTCCAACTCTGTGTACTTCCTTCATTTTGTGGGTGGAGTCAGACAAAGCCCGTGACCTGACTGTGGTGAGAACAGATTCCTGTCTGACTTCATCACACTTTCATCAGGGCCAAACATCGTCTGACCTGTTTGGGTTTTGATTGCCTTTGCTTTGAAGCTTTCGGATTTATTAGCCAGTGAAGCGCTCACCAGGAACCTCAGCACTGAGAGCCCTGTGCCAAAATCACAAGGCACTCTTTCTGTCACACAAGGCTTTTGTTTAAACAGTTCTCAAAGGACCCCGCCTGTCTGTCTGGCTATGTGGGAGAACATATTTGTAACACAGAGCAGAGTTGCGGCCTACCAGGAGGCCGATGACTTGCACCCCGAATTATTTGCTGCTTTCTGGAAGGGAGCAAGGCATTCTTTATTATGGGACTACTTTAACATGCTGACTTCAGGTAGCTCCTCCCGCCGCCCCCACCCCAGTTGCCCTTCAGGTTTTAGCAGATACCACATTCTTTTAACTTCCCCTGGGCAGCAGTGCTCTTCCCCTGCCCTTTTCTTTTTTATACTTGCAGAAAGCACAAAAGGGAGAAAGCTGGAGCAGTTGTAAATAGCAGCAGTTAACATGAAATTGATGGGGCACTGAGCAGGTGAAGTTCATAACCACACAATGTGCCCTGAGGCTGGAATGTTGTCTCCGACATTTCTAATGGCAGGGTTATAAAATCATAAAAGCTGAGATCTCTTTTGGAGAAGGGCAATAAAGGGAATTCATGTGGGGGACCTAAATTCTTAATGAGGATGAGACTGGACACCAGTTTTACGGAGACCTCTGATGGTTTGGCACATTGGTGCCTTAGAACTTCAGGGCCGGGACACTCTCCAGCTTCTGATTTTCCTCGTCTTTCTCCAGGATGGCTTTTTAGCTTTACGGCAAGGAACAGGGTGGAGTAGAGCACTGGGGGATGGAGCTGAGCTGCCTGCTGAGCTTGGCAATCCAGCACAGTCCATTCGCAAGGCAGCATGGGTGTAAGCAACGCCACGCAACCAACAGGCTTCAAACCATTCACACACTGATTCCACTTGGTTCTATGCAGCTCAGTTCCAGCCCCCTGGTCAGCAGCAGGCAGAAGGAAAAAAAAAAATGATTAGATGTAGAAATGCTGCAATAAAGTCAGAGAATAGCTCACATATCCCGTGGTTGGTTGATGTAGAGAAAGAGTGGGTTGCTTCACATTAACTCAGATGCTTCCCTTTACTGCGTGTCAAAGGAGCCCTTGTGCCCTTGATGTAACACGCTCAGGATGCTTTAGCTGGAGCCGAAGGAGACGTTGTGATTTGGTGGCCAGCACTGTGGGGTGAAATGGATTACCAAAGTCACGGCACAGCTGTAGAGGTCTGCAGTTGCTGTCAGAGCCTTGCCCAGGGTCTCCACGTGCTGTTGCCTGGGCAGCTGGACAATATCCTAGGCAGGAGAGTAGATTCACAGCTCCATGTGTTTTCAAATTGTTTAAAACTTAGGATACTTTAGTGATGTCTCTTGGAATTGTTGACATTGTGGTTGATGAAATAACAGTTTCGTTTAAGACTGAAAATGCCCATGAAAATAACTAAGGCTGTCAAACATGAAAATTTACATAAACCTGGAAAGATAAACATATATGAAAGAACATAAAGTACACAAAAGAATGACAAATTTATAGTCTTGTCCACAGAGCACAGAATGTTGCATGCAGCTAGATAATTCTGACAAATAGCTTTGGCTTGCCCTCAATTACTTGAACAATTCAGGACTGAGTTGGGCCATTTGTGACTGATCCTGATTAGAGTGGTTCCCTTTGATCATGGGGACCTGGAATATAATATGTTACATTTTAATTTCTACAATTTGAGGGCATATATGAAGGCTAAATATGGTAAAGCCGGATATGGCTCCTGGGGGATGCCAGCCTTCACCCACTAATTGACCCACTAGGAACCCGTGGCTGCGTGCGCTCCAGTTGTGGTCTGGAAGCTGAATTAAAATAAGAACCCACACTAGTGTCCTATTTAGGTGTGTTCAATTAAAAAGAAAAACTCGTATACAAAGCATGAGCTAGTTTCAAGTGAATGCTCCGGCTTCTTGGTCAGCTCTTCAGCATTGCACAGTAATCAGTGGTTAGGTGTGGCCGAGCCTGATCGTTGCTGCAGGAATGGAGGCTTTGATGCAAGCCAGCTGCAGTGGTGGCAGGGCAGAAGTAGCAGTCTGGGAGGCAATTTGTGCTACCCTCTTAATTCTGCCACTCCTCTCCCTTTGATGTTTGGCTACTTTGGAACCTGACCACAGTTTTTTATGATGGAGGACATAATGAAGCTCACACACGTGACATGAAGTAGGTGAGGTGGAGGTTACAGACTCTGTGATGAAGTCACTGCAAGGAGAAACTGGTATTAGCCAGTTCTTTACTGGACCGTGTGCTGGGGGATTTGTGTTGGGAATGGGCCCTGTGGGCTGAAGACCAGGGACTTCCCTCCACCTGGAGATGATGTGGAAACTCTAGAGAAAGGGCCTTAGGGAAGCAGAAGATGACTATCCTATTGGGATAGAGAGTCTTTAATAATGCTGTTAATGACAGTTCTCTTCCAATCTGGAGGAAGTCTGCGTAAAAGAAATTTGATGCCCCAGGCCTCAGGCAGCACAAACAAAACTTTTAATCGCCAGAACCGAGTTCATAGCTGCGTTGCGCATCTCGTCTAGGCCTCTTGCTGCGCTGCACCAGGTAATCCTAACAAATGGAGAATCAGAATCAGATGGGTTCTGGCTGATTCCAAGCCTCTGGGACTGAGAGGCAGAGAAGATGTCAGCAGAGATCTGGACTCAGGAAAACTACTTAGGTGTAACTTCCTGCTTCATCCGTTCTAATCACAGAAACCCTCTGTGGGTCATAAGACAAGAAACTGAGGGGCCTGGAGAGCCCCTCAAGAGCCAGGGACCAAAATCAGGATCCAAAGAGCAAAACGCTTAAGTAAATTCCACCCGAGGAGTGAAGGTTTAATGACTCCCAGGGATGAACCGCTTGTTCTGAAGTGACTCCTTGATTGGGAGCCAGAGGGCTGGGTGCCCAGTGACTGAGAACACACAGGACTTAAGACAGTCTCCTGTGCTCCAGAACCTTCTGTGCTTTTCAACTCAGCCTTGCAGTGGGTTTATTCCCTAAAATATGTGTTATAAAAGGCAAACCTGTGACCTGCTGGGTCCTGGACACGGAATGCATGGAAAATGGACTTGTCCTAGTAATAAAATGCTTGGAGATTCGTTCCACTGAAAGATAAACATCCCAAGTTGTCAACATCATAAGAGTTTTCATTTTATTTAATCAGAGGTGTGTTTTTTTCGCTCTAACTTTTTAAAGCTGGTTTACATTTGAAAAGAATTCGGGCAATCCTGTATCTTTGATCAACTCAAACTCTCTTTAGGGGAAGAGATTTGACGCTCCAGTTTTTAACCAGATATATAAATATGCATCAGCTAACACTTTTCCAAATTAGGCAATATAAACTTAGCATTTTCCATGACATTCAAATTGAATAGGAGGCCCGTTTTATGCTTGAAAGTGCCTGTCTTTGAACAAACATTCTTGAGTGGGGTCCTGTATGCTATTATTTTTGATACACCTTGTCATTAGTTTTAACTTTGACCTGAATAATGGGGAATTTGGTCATATAAACTTGCCTATTGTTATATATATATATATTATATATATAACTATATATAAAACTATATATATAACTATATATATATATATATATATATATATATGTCTCCAGACTTAAGTATTGCTTCCCAGACCAATATTACCATTTTAAGTGGAAAGAAATGAACTTGACTCAAAAAAAGAAATGACCTTGACTCATGGCTTGATTTCTATGTGGTTGGATCATGAATTCAGATGCATAGAAAGAGTGATTAGAGTAACTGTTGGGGTGGGGCACAACCTAGATCCTTAGAGAAAAAGATAAATTTCTCTCTCTCTCTCTCTCTCTCTCTCTCTCTCTTTCTCTCTCTCTTTCTCTGTCACAGAAATTCTTTAGGTAAGATGGATGAACCAAAGACTTATATGATGTGACAAAAGTCCTTTTCTGGGTTCTCTACCACAGGGCTATGAAAAAATTCCTTACAGTGCTAGTCACTATTGATACGATTTTCCCCTTACATATAATTTCCTGGGTAGTGGAGGATGGCTTTCATGTCTTCTTCTTCTTCCCCAGTTATTTTGGCAATGTTTAAGACTCTCTAACCAGAGGCTGGAGAGACAGTTCAACAATTAAGAGACTTGTTACCTCAGAGGACCCCAGTTTAATTCCCAGCACCCACATGGCCACTAACAACTATCTGTAACTCCAGTTCTACAGGGTCAGATATCCTCTTCTGGTCTCTGTGGGCATTGCACACAGGTGGTACACTTAACATATGTGCAGGCAAAACACTCATACACATAAAAAATATAAATAAAAAGTCCACTAAATAAATTAGCCAGGTCAGTAGAGAGCAATGGAAGAACAAGGTAGAAATCTAGGAAATTCTGATGAGGGGGAAACAAGAGGGAAACTTGAGAGCAAGGAGTGAAATGGTCTAGAGTTAAGGCCCTGGCGCATCCACAGAGGAGCACCAGTAACTGGCTTTACCTCCTAGAACTTGCTTGAATTTGTTTCCATTTTGGTAGAAGAGGAGAAGAGATGACAGGCAAAGCATTTATTGAGGGGCTACTATGTGTTAGCCTTTTTGTAATAATTGGCATATTCATCCATATTGTGAAAATGAGATGTAGTTTTTCAGTTTTCCCATCAGAAATTAATTTAGAAAGAGCTGCAGTGACAGTTCTAAAAGAAGACCCAGGACCACTTGGACCCAAACCATCTTTTTGTAAAAACTGGAAATCCCTATGACCCTTCCCTGCATAATGAGCACAGAGTTATTCTTTTCTCATCATCCTGGGATTCATACAATTTAGTCATTGAAAGAACAGGTACAAAAGCTAATGTTTCAACTGGTCAAAGAGCAGAGAATAAGTGACTGTGGAGAGCTTTGGCCCAGCTGAACAGTGTAACCCCAGTACCTAAGGCTTGGGGAACATCACAGAAGATGGGGTTAGATTGTTAGAGCCAGAGGACCAGGATACCTGCTGCTAGGTATTGTCTTCTAGATACAATGTGGAAGCTGCAGCCATGTAATCTCAACAATATGGCTGCCTAAACAAGCCCTGCATGACGACAACACCAGTTGACATGCCAGTAGGGTGGGGGGAAGGACACAGGGTCCCACCTTGAGATGGAACGCTACAGGCAATCACTGCTTCTGAGGGAGGGGGAACCATTTTACTTTAGGAATGAGTGCCCTAATGGGTTATTTAACCTCAAGTGGTTAGCTCTAAGCATGTGTAACATGAGCACTATTAAATGAACTCAGCACATTATATGTATGTATGAATGTATATATGAATATATATTAGTAGTAATCAGTGAAGAGGCCACAAAGTTGGGAGACTTGGTGGATCTGGGAGGAGTCAGTGGGCTTAGAGAGCAGGGTAGGGTGTGTAAATTCAGTGCACAAATTGAAAAAATAAAATAAAGAAAACTGTTATTTCAGCTACTGTGGCCTGAACATATCACATCTATCACAAACCCAGAACACGGCTTTGGAGTGTCTTATATACTTCTCCCTCTGAGGCCAGAGGTCTGTCTCTTTGGTTCTTTCAGCATAATTGTTTTGTAATTTCTAACATTTTTGGTGACAATGATCTCCTCTGAGTTGTACAAAGTGATTGGAGAAGACATTAATGTTACCGGCAAATGCCACAAATCAGGGCTTTTATTTCAGGGATTCATTTACCAGCACACTGCTGAGGACACTCAGATTTACTTGTAAACAGGTAGCATTATCATTATTCATGCACATGTGCGCACACACACACACACACACACACACACACACACAGGAAATTGACCTAGTGCCAGGGTGGAAGGTAGAAGGGGAGGGCATCAGAGAAGGTGTTATCAGAGACTAGAAGAGCAAAGCCTATTGTTTGGTGTGAGAACTGGGCAAGCACACCAAGGATCTATTGGTTTGTACCTCCTAAGAGGGGCTCAGAAGGCAGAAAGAGAGCAGTGGATATGGCTTATTCTGGCCAAGATAGAAACACATTTAGAAAAGGCATAAAACTCAAGGAAATGTTGACTTGGAACAATGGAATCCAGAAATATGACGTTTGTAAAATTAAAAAAGTTTACCACTTTATGACCCCCAAATAATAGGAAATAAGACAGGAAAAACCTTTGTGTGGCAAAAGCTACATTCAAAAGTAAATATTTACCAGGTTTATTATTATTTCCATAAACATTTTTTTTGTCTTTTTTTTTTTGAGACAGGGTCTCCCTATAGCCCCAGCTGGCCTGGAACTCACTCTGTAGACCAGGCTGGCCTGGAACTCACAGGGACCCACCTGCCTCTGCCTCCCAAGTAATAGGATTAAAGGCGTGCGCCACCACGCCAGGCTTAAAGACAGTACTTAGCTGTCCTGTGGGTGCTGGGAATCGAGCCTGGGTCCTCTGCAAGAGCAGTCCGTACTCTTAACCACTGAGCCATCTCTTCAGCCCTTCCATAAACATTCTTAAGCTGTGAAGTGTTTGAATGCATATAAATTCCGGGTTTCATTTTGAATCAGTTGAAAGGCAAAATCTTAAGTTTCCTTATTCCCCTATCCCCACCCCCTCCATGGCATTCATTGTGGCAGTACCTTTTGTTATGTAACAAACCACCCCAAACCTAGCTATCAAGCCAACAGCAACTGTGTTGCAACAGCTGCATCCGTATTTTGGCAAGGCTGGGGAAGGCTTCCCTTGACAGCCATGCAGGTGCTGCTTGTCTGCTGGAGCTCGGCTGCAATCAAAGACAGTGTGTTTAGCTCCTCCCACGTGGCTTCTCATAGGGTTTGGCCTTCCTCACAAAATGGCAATGGAGTTCTAAGAACAGAAGGCCTAGGAGAGAGCCAGGTGGAAGCTGTGCTGCCTTTTAGAAGTTAGTTTGGAAGTCACAAAGCGTGCCTTCTTGTGAAACCCATTATTCTTTTTTTAAAAATTTTATTTATTTATTTATTTATTTATTTATTTATTTATTTATTTATTTATTTATTTATTTATTTATTTGTATGAATGTGCTATCTGCATGCAGGTTTGTGCACCCGTGTCGTGCAATGCTGCGGAGGTCAGAAGAGGGTCTCAGATTCCCCTGGAACTGGAGTTCTCCTGGAATTGGAGTTACAGACGGTTCTCAGCCACCATGTGGGTGCTGGAGATCAAACCTGGGTCCTCTGCAAAAGCAGCCGGCGCTCTTAACTGCTAGGCCATCTCTCCAGCCCCTGAAACCCATTATTCTAAATAGTCACAAAGACCTTCCCAAGGTCCAGCATGGAGAACATAGGTCTCACTTTTTTGACAGGGCGGAGGCAAGAAGGCCACAGGGAGGGAGAAAAAGCAACAGTGGTTCCTTGCTGGAGATAGAATCAGCCTCGTGTCTTTAGGAACCCATCTCTGTTAAATGGTCAGGAAGAACTGTGTGTGTATGTGCGTGTGTGCATGCCTGCATGTGCGTGTGTGTGTGTGTGTGTGTGTGTGTGTGTGTGTGTGAAGTGTGGAGTGGGTGCTTTTGTCCATACAGTTATGTGTGGAGACCAGAGGCTGATCTAGGCTTTCTTCCTTAATAGCTTCTCCATCTTTTTTCTGGAGATCACTGCCCCTGGACCTTGCCGTTCCAGACTGGCTGGGGAGTCCTTGCCGTCTGCTTGTCTCTCCCGATCTCACAGTACACTAGGCTTTTACATGGGTGCTGGTGATCTGAACTGAGGTCCTTATGCTTATGCAAATACTTTATTCACTGAGCCATCTTAAAATGATGGTTTGAAGTTAGTGCTTCCCTTTCCTACAAGCTCAGATAACTTAAAACTTATCTACTAATAGCCTAGATTCTCCTAACATACGCTGGGCTGCCAGAGAAATTTAGAGAGAAAAAAGGAATTGTTACTGAAAAAACAGAGGTGACCATTTATTATCTTGGCCATTTATTATCAACAAACATTTGTCGAAAACCTGTGCACGGGACATCGTTCAGATCACTATGAGATAAAAACAAGTGATGGATTTCTGTTCTCCAGAGAACTAAAGGTAAAGTAAGAGCTGAACGGACATCTGTACGTTTACAAACCATTGCTATCGATCCAAGGATAGAGGTGAAAACAAACCTTCCAGAACACGGAGGGCAGCTCATCGTCTCATTTTACTTGGGAAAGCTGTGAACAGTGGAGGAAAGTTAACCTGAATCTTCACTCATTGAAGAGAAAGAGACAAAGCTGCCGACATAGCTCCCCTGACTCAGAATCCGGTGCTCATTCTGTACTGCCAAGCAACTTTTGTACTGAACTGTGTTGTTCAGATTATACGAGCATTGTGAGTTCAGTTATTAAAATTTCTTGTGACGTTGTGTTTGTCTCTGAATCCAACAGCAATGCATGTCAAGGTCTTGATTCAATACATTAACGTGGGACTAGGACAGTCTACAAATACATCTTCCTCTGATTACTCAGAAGTGTTACTGGCTTTAAGAGCTTTAGCTTCTCATGTGGCTGTACTTTCACAAGAACGGATGACAAAGGATCATAGCAATATATTCCTCATGTCATTAATTTATTTCTCTTTGTATTCTGAGAGTCATTGTGATATTATTGCCCAAAAGGTAGAGAGGAGAATATGTATAAAACACCATTTACTATAGTTCATAAATTAAATAAAAAGACTTGTATTTCTCACAGAAACTCATATGTTTATGATCACACAAACATTTGGCCCTAATATTAAACACAGTTTCTCCCTATCCCACTTTTATTTGTTTTGTATATTTGCCCCAGGGTCCTTGGAATTTGACCAAGATAAAGAACAATTATTTAACTCTGATATTTGGGATATTTCTATGAATTGCTAAAGATGCCTGGAAATTCTTTTCAATATAACTCATTAAGTTAAAAAATTAGTGTGCCTATCATGAAGTGAATGCAAGGGTAAAGGAGAGATGACACTCAATGCAACAAATCATGGGCTGTGAACCCATCCCTGGTGTGAGAGGCGGAACAGGAAAAGGTTTAAGGAATTACGGACTGGCAGTGATGCTTTTTGCGTCTGGAAACTTTACTCTGAATATCCATTTCCTGGAACCTTGTCTTGAGTGGTCTCTGGTGAACCATGTTCTGCTCTTCTACCACCTCGTGTGAAGTGCTGAGAGCCGAGGTGAATATGTCCCCATGTCCTGTGCCCTTCTAAACTGCGACAACTTGCAGAGCTCAGAGAACAAGCTCGTGTCAAGTCTCTTCGTGCTATAAATAACACAACTTTTGTAACAGGACAGCTAATTTTCATAGCAAACTCTATTTTCAAGTGCATTTCACAGTTTATGCTGAGTGAGAAATGCTCAATTCTCACTGTGTGAACTTCCAGATTGTTCTGTTGGGTGATGCAGATGTAGTTGTCTTGAGAACCATTGAAGCCAAGCTTCAGCTTTTACCTCTTAGCATCTGACTTTCAGGAAAGCATGCATGAGAAGCTGTGATCTGTCTCAGCATCCTCAGGAAAGCTTCCCATCTCTGCTGGACTCACATGCTGAGTGGCCTAGCACATGGAACATGATGCCTGTTCGGCCTTGTGTGTCTGCACTGGGGTGTCTGGCATTTATCTATTCACTCATGAATTGGGCTCTGAATTACAAGCAACAGATTTTGCTTAGTGATTTAGTGGATGTGACTTCTTAGTAGGTATCATATAGATTTTTGTGGCAAGATAGCCCAGAAAAATCCTATAATGCTCAACAAATTAACTAATTGATCGACTCAATGGCGTCTTGCTACTTTTAGCTCTGTGTTTTCATGGTGGAATAGTAGGGTCTTCGGGGTCAAGGAAGGCTCAACCCACACCACTGTTCCCTCTCTATGGAGGGGTGGTGCTGGAGCTGTCTCTTGAATGCTTTGTCTACCCTCCCTACAGTCTAGCATTTGTAGCTTTCCCTAAGCAGAGAATGGTCTCCTCTTAGTCCTCTGGTGTTCCCTTGCTCATTGTCAAACGGTGCTTCGAGTGAAGCTGTCCTCTCACACTCTGCTCACATTGAACTTTCTTTGTTGTACTGATGACTGTGTAGTTACTCACATAAAATATCACAGAGCGACAATGTGTTGCTGTCTGGCATCTGCAGGACTCTGTGAACACAGATCCACTGCACGTCACTTAGCTGATCACTGTATTGTCAGTGTCTGAGAGTAGCAGCTAGCTCGAAGAAACTGATACACAAATATTTGTGACTAAAATATTGTGTAAGGTACTTACCAGAGTCTCTTAACTATGCAGGTGCAGTAGCCACTAGGAAAAAAGCAGGCACTACATTGCTCTCTTCACCCTCCCTATCTAAAAATGTAGTTATTTTCTTAACTTTTCTTTTTTTTAATTTTTAGTATGATTAATTTGATTTTAATTTATACCTTTGCTGGTCTGGGGATGAAGCCGGGACAGGACATCCTTGGCTCCTCTTGTCCTCACAAGAATGTGTCAATAGAGCATCAGCAGCTATATATCCAAACCCTGGGCTCTCGTGGAATGAATTTATTTTGAATGAATAGTTTTGGTGCCAAGTTAATCAACAGACATTAATAGTGCGCCTCCACTCCTCATGTCTGGGAAGGAGTTCGAACCCTGCCTCTCATCTCTTTAGTTTTAATACCTTGACAAGCAAGTGGCAGGGCACCAAGGTTTATTTTCACCTTCTGTGTGCCAGGCCATTTTACATGGACTATTTAATTTTTAATATACCATTTGAGATAGGTATTTTGATACTGATTTAATGGATAAGAAAACTGGGACCTAGAGAGAATAAGGAATTTGCCCCAGGTAACCTAGATAGTAAATGAGGTAGTTGGAATTCAAGTAGTCTCTCTCTCTCTCTCTCTCTCTCTCTCTCTCTCTCTCTCTCTCTCTCTGTCTCTGTCTCTGATCTTGTGATATTACTCACTCTTCTGGAGAGCTTTCAAATGTTTTTAATATCTGGAAGAATTATTTCCTCCAGTCAAATCCCAACAACAGTTTTAGCGGCACAGCAGCTGAGACACAGATGGCTTTTCGTCCTGGGTTGAACCCAAGAACTCATGCATGGCAGGGGCAGGTGCTACTGTTGCTCCCTGTCCCAGCTCCTCTTCAGGGCACTGTAGTTTGAAGGCAGTTCTCCCCTCAGGCACATTTGCCCACCTCAGTTTACACAGAGTTGGAATATCTGATGAGAAGAAATGATGTTGCCAGACTGTTAAAAATAAGAGCTTGAAAAAAAAAAGGGTTCAGGCTCGACTGGTTAGAGAGACCCTAGAGACCTGTGGAGAGGGTTCCTCTCACTAGGAGATCAAGGCCCAGTGGTTTAGCCTGACAGCTGATGGTCCCAGGGTCAGTCGAACTCCAGAAGCCAGGGAAAGAGTCAGCTCTCAGGGGCACTGTCAAATCACACAGCTGTGGATCCCAATTAGAGTGAGACACCCAAAACTCCTTCCTTACTCATCTCTTGTGTGTCAGGAGGTCAGGCAGCTATGACTCAGAAACAGTTCCTGGTCCACAGCTGACTTTAGGATTTTTATGGCTGGGGTCTGGAATTAAATAGTCCTGGGTCACCTGACAGTGACAGGAAGCAGTGGCTTTGTAGGTTTCTCCTGAAACATCCTTTACATATTTGAAGCAGAAATGGATTTTCGAAACAGTTCTACAACTTTTACGGTCAAATGCTACTGGGGATTTATCTGAATTTGCCATTTAGCAAAGCCCCAAACACTGGGGTTTCATCTGGGATAATAGGCTAATGAACTAAGTTCTGTCCACAGGCAGGTTCTCGTAGGCACGGGGCCCGGGCCCGTGTTTGGGGGAGTGCCTACAGTAATTTTTACAGTTATATGAAACTTCTACTTCCACTTCATTAAGAAACTTGATACTGACTATGGGAAAAGATTTGTATGCTCTCACAGGTCAAAACGTCACCAACTTATTGGCTGAGAAAGAAAAAGATACAGCTTTGCATTGTGCAGGATGTACCAAGAAATACCAGCAGAGAAGTTGGCCCATCTAAGCATTAAAAGGAAGAAAAGCCTCAGACTGCTACGGACATGAAAATCTCTGTGGATATTATTTGTAATGACTGTTTATAATGAGTCCTAATTAACCTTACCTTCTAGGTGCCACAAAGTTTTAATATGAGAGACGTTCTTACCTCCTTTTCATAGAACAAAGAAATACATGATGGTAATGAAGTCATTCTCTAACTGTAACTTAGAGCCTACTGTTATAGAGGTAATCTCTTATAAAACCGGTATAACTGCTTTCTTTAATTGACTAATAGACATAGGAACTGTGAAAAGGATTATTCTCTATTCAGAGCCAAATATAATACTAAAGTCTTTATAAGCTGTGCATTTAAGCAAAATATATTAATACAGGAGAGCTCTGATATTAGCAATGGATTATTCTTCCAAGGAGATGTTGGCCAGGGGATCCAAGCCTCCCCAAAAGGTAAAGGCTTCTTGCTTGTAAACTGGGATATCTACAAGAAGAGAGGCAGTAAGGCCCTGCTGTCGAAGACCTGATGCAAGCATGGGAAAGATGTATTAAGACTGCACTTGCAAGTGTACAGTTGGTCTCTGGAATGCCAGAGAGTGTTACCAAAGACCAATAACCAATAAAGCAAAAATTGGTCTCCTGGAGTCAAGCAAGACTCCTCTGTCAGCATCAGCTACACCTCACCTGCCTGGAAATACTGTGCAGCTGTGGCAGCCCCATGTCTGTATATCCCAAATCTAACTGGCTATTAGCTCTCTCCTTGGAGGAATAATTCATGCATGCCACAAGCTTACATCTTCTAGTGGTTAAGAGAAGTTATAAGCCACAGTAAGACCTTGTCATCTTTTACAGAAAAAATATAATTCATGGATTAGCATACCATCCAAACATCTGTGTCTATACCAAAGTAACTTATCATAATAATTAGTACTGTTTAAATACCTATATAGCTAATTGCTTGTGATTCATTAGTAGGATTGAAAGGTTATTCCTGGACAAACTGTCAGCCCATGAAAGGAAACAGCCAGAACTGTTTAGAGTCCAAAATGACATCTCCAGAGAAAGTAGACTGTTTTGCTTCTTGTCCACCTGTGCCCCTTTTCTAAGCCTAGGGAACAATCTGCAGAAGAGGGGATGTGGTAGAATGTAAGGGCTGTAATTGGGGTGAATGGTGAAACTACAGCAACATAGTCTGGACACATATTTGATCAACTTGATTGTACATATAAGCCTCTCCAGCTGGATGGTGGGAGCCTTGGGCTATGTGGGTTTGGGCATAGGTGCTTGCAAATTGCTTTTACATGAAGGATGCTTGTACTCACAACATTACTTATTGTTAAAAAATGAAATAAAAAATGCTCTTAAAAAAAAAAAGAAACTTGGTACTGAACAGAACCCTTTCTTATGATTCTGAACAACTTGTGAATAGAGGTAGCTATTGATTCAAGTGTCCATGGTGAAATAGATAAAATAATTGGATTGGTGTCAGGATGATAATTTGAGATAAAAGAACTATTTAATAAATATTGCTTTAAGCTAGTAGAGAAGGACATTAAAATGGACTATATCATTTCATGTAATGAAAGAGTTACATGAATAAATTTTGACCCCAGTGGTAAATGATAGAGGTGGTTCTGGGTAGACACTGAACAAGAGAATTTAGCTTAGTTTGGGAATTTGGTCAAGGTTTCTGTGGTCAGAACAAGCTCTGATGTGAGGATTTGGTTGAGTACCGGCAGCTAGTCAAACCTTTTAGACTGGCTTTTTTTTTTTTATTAATTTTATTTATTTCTGTATGTGTATGAATGTACCGTCTGCATGCAAGTCTGTGCACCCGTCTTGTACAATGCTGTGGAGGTCAGAAGAGGGTCTCGGACTCCCATGGAACTGGAGTTCTCCTGGAATTAGAGTTTCAGACGGCTCTCAGCCGCCATGTGGGTGCTGGGGATCGAACCCGGGTCCTCTGCAAGAGCAGTCAGTGCTCCTAACTGCTAGGCCATCTCTCCAGCCCCTAGACTGTCTTCTTAAACTGTGGATTCCATGGGATTTGTATAACTGAGTAGGGTGTCCTGAAACATCCAGCTACAGGAAATGTTTCTAAATGCACAATAGATCAAGTGCATAACTGAGGTATCTGGGCGGTACTTTCCTGCGTGGCATCATGCAACTTCACTATAGGCTGAGTTTGAACATACAGCGTGCAGCTTGTATAACATACAGCAGCCCCATGCATGCTGAGCCATGTTAACCAACATGCTGGAGAAGACTATGTTACAAGTTGCAGCGGTTTTTACTGAAAACACAGAGTTTCTTACAGAAACAATGTTTTTTTATTTATTATTTTTTATGTGTATGAGTGTACTGTCTGCATGTAGGTTGGTGCACCCATGTTGTGCAATGCCAGGGAGGTCAGAAGAGGGCATCGGATTCCCCTGGAACTGGAGTTAAAGACTGTTCTTAGCCACCATGTGGGTGCTGGGAACAAAACCTGGGTCCTCTGCAAGAGCAGTTGGTGTTCTTAACCACTAAGCAATCTCTCTAGCCCCTATACAAACAATGTTTATAGAAAATAAGTTATTTAGCTGGGCATGGTGGCACATGCCTTTAATCCTAGCGCTTGGGAGGCAGAGGCAGGCGGATCTTTGTGAGTTAAAGGCCAGCCTGGTCTACAGAGCAAGTTCCAGGACAGCTGGGGCTACAGGGAAACCCTGTCTTGAAAAGACCAAAAAANCAGGCAAAATGTTTCAGTCTACTAAAGATAATAATGTCTACTATCTCAACACTCCAAAATCTGCAGTGTCGAGATTGTTGTTTGTCCGTGTTTGTGGAGTAGTTGAACAAAATTGTGCAGCTAAATTTTTCAGTTCTATGTGCCTCCAAAAAAAAAAAAAAAGAAAATAAGTTATTTGTTTTTGTTTGTCTATTTTGAGACAGGGTCTTCCTGTATCCCCAGCTGGCCTAGAACTTGCTATGTAGACTAGGCTGGCCTCAATCTCACAGAGATCCACCTGCCTCTACTTCCTGAGTGCTGAGATTAAAAGTGTGGATCAGCCCGCTTTTAATGTTTTCCTGTCATTATCCCTCAGGTTGTATAAAATTATATCTTTGAACTGTTATTATTAGAATCTTTGATTTAAAAAGTTGCTATTTGGGTTGCTGTGGTTTTTCTAAGCCAAGTCACAGTTATTTCTGAATAAAGAAACAGTGTGTCTTGTAGATTCATTTTAAGGCCAAAAGTGGATTCAAACTCTGAGAACCTGTTCCTTCAAAAGTCTCACATAATTGTGTTTTTTTTTTTTTAAATTCTTTGCATTTTAATTGAATTTTGTGATTTTTCTTGGCTTTTTATGGATATTCATGCTGATTTAAAATTTTTATTGAATTTTTGTGTATTTCATATAGCACGTCTCAATCAATTTTAATCACCTATGTCCCCTTCCCCACTGGCCCCTCCCACAGCCCCCCGACTGGAATTCATACACTCTGTCATTTGTGTTAAGGCTTATTGTGTCAAGTTAGTGTCCCCAGTCATTCCTCAGTGCAAGTTCATCCACTCAGGTCTAGTCAGCCTATCCAGAGTCCCTTACTTAAAGAAGATTGGCTCTTCCTCACCCAACAGTAATCAGATTGGAATCTACTGACCATTTCTGCAGTTCTAGGCTTTAATTTTAATAAATGGTAAAATTATATGTATGCCAAAGAATGAATTTCTTCATGTTTTATTACCAGTATTTGATTTGCATACCTGTTTCATATGTTTACATATTTGGGGCAGATTCTTTTGGGGGTAAAAAGGGGTCCCGAGTGGAGAAGGTTTAAGAAACCCTGATTAAGAAAGTGACATTGGCACACAATGCTCATGATGAGAAGAGCAGCCCCTTTCCAGTCTTGTCTCTGGCCCTAATTAGAGTGCTGAATACCAATCCTTCGATTCTTTTTAAATCCATCAGTCTGCATTTAAAAATGATTATTTTGGTCATGTGTAAAAACATGAATTTTAATGAATCTTCCTCCATATCCTGCTTTAGGAAATTCTTCATCCATAAAATAGTGATAAAATGATTGTTTTATTAGCCATTCAATGTTATTGTGTGGATCAACCAAAATAACATGGCCTGTGTATTACTCTATGAGTGCAAGATGCTTTCTTATTTCTTATTTTTTATTTATTTATTTATTTTTTGATCTTTTTGAGGCAGGGTCTCCCTGTAGTCCCAGCTGTCCTTGAACTCATAGTGATCTACCTGCCTCTGCCTCCCAAGTGCTGGGATTAAAGGTGTCTTTTTAAAAACTTTTTATTTATTATTTTTATTTTATGCATATGAGTGTATTGTCTTCATGTATGTTAAGTGTACCCATATTGTGCAATGCCCTTGGAGGTCATAAAAAGTGGATTCCCTTGAACTGGAGTTACAGCCAGTTGTTACCCAGGATATTGGTTCTGGGACTCTAATTTGGGTCCTCTGCAAGAGCAACCAGTGCTCTTAACTGCTGAGCCATCTCTCCATAAGCTGCTTTCTTGTTGTGATATAATGGGACTCAGTCCCTGGTTCCTGGGAACCTCTAAAACTGCTGGAATTTCCTAAGTGATAAGGTGACAAGATCATCTTTTGTTCTAGTGACTCATGGCGGGACTCTAGATGACTTCAGGAGAAAACTTATCCCTAGAGAGACTCAGCCTTGACTAGAGGCTTGGCGCACTCAGCCCCACTTCCTGACCTGCAGGAAGCAGAAAAAGGGATGGAGATCTAGTTCACTGGCCATTGATTTAGTTAGTCATGCTTCTGTCATAAAACTGCCATAGACCACATAAAACATAGGTCTGGGAGCTTTCGGGTGGGTGAACACAGCAAGGTTCCGTGGTGTGTCCAAAAAGGGCATGGATGCTTCTCTCCCAAATCTTACCCATATATCTCTCCTATTTGTCTGTGGTGACACGTGTTCATTATAATAAACTAGTCATAGTAATTTAAGTGCTATCTGAATTCCATGAGATGTTTAGTGAGTTACCAATCCTGATGGAAGGTTTGTGGGAACCCTCAGATTTTGCAGTTAGCCAGATGGGGTGGAGAGTGTAGACCTCCCATTTGTAGCAGGGTCTATATTGGATGCAGTCTGGTAGAGCAGAGTCTCACAAGGGTCTGGGCTAATTCTGAGTGGTGTCAGGATTGAACTGAACTGTTGGATCCCAGTTGATACTGGAGAATCAGAGGACTGATTAATGTGGAAATATCGAATCACTTTAATTCCAGTTTCAACCCAAATCATTTGAAGGCAAAGATTTCAGGCCAGGAACATTGGGCTGAGAGGAATCTTTTACAAGGTAGTAAAAATGGCACCATTTTTTTTTATCTTTTTGAGACAGGGTCTCCCTGTAGCCCCAGCTGTCCTGGAACTCACTCTGTAGACCAGGCTGGCCTTGAACTCACAAAGATCCGCCTGCCTCTGCCTCGTGTGCGCCACCACGCCTGGCAAATGGCACCATTTAATTGATTATTTTGTGGGCAAGTATTCAAAAATTCTCCTGCATGCAGCAAGTGCCTCAAAGGACTAAGAAAGGAGAACTATCATTCCTTATCAACATAATCAAGGAACCTTTAATATTGAGGTTGTGTAATAATTTTCACCTGGCTTTTCCTTTAGTCTATATATTTTACATGATTGATTTGAAGTTTGTGTTAGTTAAAAAGCTTTATTCACACAAATATAAAAATTTCTTAAAGATGTCAGCACAGAAAACCGATGGTGCAAAGTAGAATATTCGAATAGTGTTGGAGGAGGAGCCTGGAGATTGTCCTCTGGAAGGATGCTGGAGGAGTCTGGAGATTGTCCTCTGGAAGGATGCTGGAGGAGGAGCCTGGTGATTGTTCTCTGGAAGGACGCTGGAGGAAGAGCCTGGAGATTGTCCTCTGGAAGGAAGCTGGAGGAGGAGCCTGGAGATTGTCCTCTGGAAGGACGCTGGAGGAGGAGCCTGGAGATTGTCCTCTGGAAGGATGCCAGAGGAGGAGCCTGGAGATTGTCCTCTGGAAGGAAGCTGGAGAAGGAGCCTGGAGATTGTCCTCTGGAAGGAAGCTGAAGGAAGAGTCTGGTGATTGTCTTCTGGAAGGATGCTGGAGGAAGAGTCTGGAGATTGTCATCTGGAAGGATGCTGGAGGAGGAGCCTGGAGATTGTCCTCTGGAAGGACGCTGGAGGAGGAGCCTGGAGATTGTCCTCTGGAAGGACGCTGGAGGAGGAGCTGGAGATTGTCCTCTGGAAGGATGCTGGAGGAGAGTCTGGAGATTGTCCTCTGGAAGGATGCTGGAGGAGGAGCCTGGAGATTGTTCTCTGGAAGGATGCTGGAGGAGTCTGGAGATTGTCCTCTGGAAGGATGCTGGAGGAGGAGCCTGGAGATTGTCCTATGGAAGGACGCTGGAGGAGGAGCCTGGAGATTTCCTCTGGAAGGAGCTGGAGGAGAGTCCTGGAGATTGTCCTCTGGAAGGAAGCTGAAGGAAGAGTCTGGTGATTGTCTAGGATGCTGGAAGGATGCTGGAGGAGGAGGATGCCTGGAGACTTGTTGCCTCTGGAAGGATGCTGGAGGAAGGAGCCTGGAGATTGTCCTCTGGAAGGACGCTGAAGGAAGAGTCTGGAGATTGTCTCTGGAAGGATGCTGGAGGAAGAGCCTGGAGATTGTCCTCTGGAAGGAAGCTGAAGGAAGAGTCTGGTGATTGTCTTCTGGAAGGATGCTGGAGGAAGGAGCCTGGAGATTGTCCTCTGGAAGGAGAGCTGGAGAAGGAGCCTGGAGATTGTCCTCTGGAAGGATGCTGGAGGAGAGTTTGGAGATTGTCCTCTGGAAGGAAGCTGAAGGAAGAGTCTGGTGATTGTCTTCTGGAAGGATGCTGGAGGAGAGAGCCTGGAGATTGTCCTCTGGAAGGAAGCTGAAGGAAGAGTCTGGTGATTGTCTTCTGGAAGGATGCTGGAGGAAGGAGCCTGGAGATTGCTGCATGCTCTGGAGAGGAGGAGCTGGAGGAGGAGCCTGGAGATTGTCCTACTGGAAGGACGCTGGAGGAGGAGGAGTTCTGAGGCTGGAGATTGCTCGGTCTCTGGAATTCCGGAAACGCTGGAGGAGGAGCCTGGAGATTTCCTCTGGAAGGACTGCTGGAGGAAGTCTGGAGATTGTCCTCTGGAAGGAAGCTGAAGGAATGGAGTCTGGTAGATTGTCTTCTGGAGAGCTGGATGCTAGGAGGAAGAGCCTTTGGAGATTGTCCTCTGGAAGGAAGCTGAGAGGAAGAGTCTGGTAGATTGTTCTAGGATCTAGGAGACGGGATGCTAAGGAGGAAGAGCCTGGAGATTGCCTGGGCGCTCTGGAACTGGAAGAGCTGGAGGAGGAGCCTGGAGATTGTCCTCTGGTCCAGGTCATGTTGTAAACATGGGTGACGTGATAAATCCAAGCTCTTGGAAAGCACATCTTTTCTGCTTAAAACCCTTTCTTCCAACCCTGGAAGCTGAATCTAAGGTCAAGGCTCCATCAAGTCTATCTTCCTAGATGGCAGATGGTTTCCTAACATGGGGACCTGGGGATAGAGGAAGCAGAAAGGGTGGTAAGAAAGGTTGGGATGGAGGAGACACAGAGAGACAGAGACACACGCAGAGTTTATAAAGCCACAATTTTATTATTGTATTAAAACCCCACTCTTTGACCTCATTTAACTCCTTTTTTAAAAAATTTTATTTATTTTTGTATGTGTACAAATGTACTGTCTGCATGTAGGTTTGTGCACCCGTGTCGTGCAATGCCGCGGAGGTCAGAAGAGGGTCTCGGATTCCCCTGGAACTGGAGTTCTCCTGGAATTGGAGTTACAGACGGTTCTTAGCCGCCATGTGGGTGCTGGGGATCGAACCCGGGTCCTCTGCAAGAGCAGTCGGTGCTCTTAACCGCTAGGCTATCTCTCCGGCCCTTAACTTCTTTTTAAAAAAATGTTTTATTTATTTTTATTTGATGTGTATGAATATAATGCCTGAATGTATGTAATTGCATCTGTGTCATGTGCCTTGGAGGTCAGAAGAGGGTGTCAGATCCCCTGGAACTGGAGTTATGGATGGCTGTCAGCCACCATGTGGGTGCTGGGAGCCAAACCTGGGTCTTCCATGAGCAGCCAGTGCTCATAACCACTGAGCCATCTCTTCAGCCCACTCCTTTAACTCTTATGGTAAGGATTAAGGACTCTTATGATGAAGACCCTATGATAAAAACCCTGTCTCAAGGTAAATCATGTAGAAGGTTAAGCTTCAACACACAGCTTTGCTGAGACAAGATTCCTAGAAGGAGGGCAGGCGTGCAGGCCCCTGCACCTGGAAGCCCCCTGGTCAGAGCACAGCGATGCTGTGTTAGATTTGACGATGTTATGGTGCAAGCACTAAAGTTGACATGCACTGACTCCTTTTGGGAGCTGAGGAAGGCTACCTGGAAGAGCTGGAATTGAGAACAAACTCTGATGGATGGACAGGATTTTGAAAAGGAAAATAAGTGAAATAAACAAGCCCTAAATTCATTTAGGGGAGAGGGAACGCATAGGAAAAGAGAAAAATGGAAAATAGAAAAGTCTGGAGGCAGAGTTAGACCAGACTGGTTGAGAGACGATGCTTTGGGTGTGCGGTGTGATGTTGATGAGCCTGAAAAGCCCGACGGGGAGGTGATGAGGGAGGTGATGAGGGAGGTGATGAGGGAAGTGATGAGGGAGGTGATGAGGGAGGTGATGAGGGGGGTGATGAGGGAGGTGATGAGGGAGGTGATGAGGGGAGGTAATGAGGGAGGTGATGAGGGAGGCACCAGAGGCAGCAGCTTTCATTCTATCCCCTTGGTTGCTATTGACAACACTGGTATAGGGGAATGTCAGCATCACATGGGACTTGACCACATGGGAGCCAACTCCTCAGTGATGCTGTGCTCTAGAAACAACACAAGGACAAATGGGAGCCACCTGTCATTCAGATTTCCCGGTTGCCTCGTGTATCAGTTGCCTATTGCTACTGTAAAAAACTGGCACGGTGGGAGGAAACAACACTGATTAACTCTTACAGTTTCGAAGTCACACTTCTAAATTCTAGATATTGGCTCAGCTGCTTTCCTTCTAGAGTCTTCAGGACGATCTGTTTCCATGACGATGCCCGTTTAGAAGCCACTTACATGCTTTCCTTTGTGGCTTGGTCCTGAATCCTCAACCCCAGCGGTGTTGTCTACTACAGCTAAATCACCCCCATAAACACCTTTGTAATCTCTCACCCACTGGATAATCCCTTATCTAAAACGCCCTCAGTGCCAGCATTTATGCATGGGTTCTTTTTCCACTAATACAACATTTGCACTGGTCCTGAAGACCTGAATGTTGTTATCTTTGAGAAGTCTTTATTCAGCCACATTAAAAATATCTAAAATTGGGCTGGAGAGATGGCCTAGCGGTTAAGAGCGCTGACCGCTCTTACAGAGGACCCGGGTTCGATCCCCAGCACCCACATGGCGGCCGAGAACCGTCTGAAACTCCAATTCCAGGAGAACTCCAGTTCCAGGGGAATCCTACACCCTCTTCTGACCTCTGCGGCATTGCACGACATGGGTGCACAAACTTGCATGCAGATAGTACATTGATACACATGTAGAAATAAATAAAATTAAAAAAATATATCTAAAATTAGGTTGGGGATATAGTTCAGTGGTAGAGCACTTCCCTAACATGAATGAGGCCTTATCCCCAGTCCTTCAGAAAAAGTAAGTATAGGGCTGGAGAGATGGCCTAGCAGTTAAAAGCTCTGACTGCTCTTGCAGAGAGGACCCAGGTTCGATCCCCAGCACCCACATGGCGGCTGAGAACCGTCTTTAACTCCAGTTCCAGGGGAATCCAATGCTGTCTTCTGACCTCTGCATGCATTGCACGACACGGGTGCACAAACCTACATTGCAGACAGTACATTCATACACATAAAAATAAATTAATAAATAAAATTAAAAAAGAAAAAGTAAATATAAAATTAAATTGTCGAAATGATTTAATATTGTAATTCAATATATAAGATGGAATTTCAGTATGAAATCAACGTACAGTTAAAACAAATGGGGGTGGGGAGATGGCTCAGTGGGTCAAAGGGACTGCTGTGCAAACTTGAGGACCCAAGTTCAAATCCCAGGCACATCTGTAACAGCTGGGCATGATCACACACACCTGTAATCCTAGCACTGGGAAGGGGTGCTGATGAAACAGGTGGATCCCTGAAAGCTCCCTGACCAGCCAGTCTAGTCATCTGGTAAACACTGGGATCAGTGAGAGAGACCAACAGATAAAGGGGGTTGGAACCATAGTGGAAGACATTCGACCTCATTCTCTGCCCACATATACATACATATGTACATGTGTACCTACACACATGTACTATATACACACAAAAATACAAATGGCATGTATGTGTACATATGTACATTTCCTGGTAGTTTTTGCCCCCATAGCACATTACATTTCAAACTGGCATATTTCACTTGCCCAGTGCTGATGCTAGAATTGGCATCAAGGAAATCACAGGCAACAATGGGGCTACAGTGAGTAGCGATAGAGAAATGTAGGTGACAGAGACAGTGCTATTAGCTACAGTCACTGACCTGGAGGTGGCTCTGTTGGGAGGGCGTGCATGAGTCTTGTTTTGGACAAGAGAATGAATTGCTCTGCAAGAAGATAGGAATGAATGTGAGTCTGGAACTGAGAGAGGAGTCAGGCCAGGATGTAAACTGGGTTTGTGCAACATGGTTGGCTGATGATGGTGGCTGTGGAGAGGACCCCTCGGAAATGCTGGTATGGAGAGGCAGAGAGGTAGGAGTGGGCAGGTTCTAGAGGGAAGGGAATGGAGTTGGAGTAGAGCACAGTCCCAACTCAGAGGCATTTCCGTGGCAGTCAGGAAGAGTCTCATGTTGGATCTGATATCTCCTCCACTCGCACAGGAAGCTGTGCCGTCCTCAGGGAAGCAGGAAGTTTTCGTTTTCACAGTAAACTTGGCCTTTAAGGAATAATATTACAACTGTATCTACCAGATAGGCTTGCCATTGGCTAGGATGTAAACTGGCCTTGTAAGACATGGTTGGGTGATACTAAACACAGAGTGAAGAGAATGCTTCCTCAACTTTTAATTTCTTTCCACCTAGGTCAAATTAGCTGAATAATTGCCAAATCCTCATCCAACGTGGCCAGGTTTTGAAAGGCTTTGATTTTATACTTCTTTGGGACAAATGTCTCCATTTCCTTTCTAGAGTTGAATCTCTTCGAGAAGCTGTTCTGGGTAATAGCTATATACGAGCTTGGGAATCAGGCTGCCCGGGCTCAAATGTCAATGCTCAAACATTAACCTTTGAGCTCATTACTTAATTTTACTGTGCTTCTATTTCTTAACAGAAAAATGAGTATGATCACAGTATTTAGTTCTTTGGATTGTCAGGATCACATCAATGCTATGATTTGAATGTTTGCCCCCCTCCCAAACTCAGGTTTAAGCCCCAATTTGACTGTCTTGGGAAGTACGGATCCAATGGGAGGTGTTTAGGTCCTGAAGGCTTGGTGCACAGGAATGGATTAATGTTATCGTGGGGGTAGATTCTGAACAGAGGACGAGTTCCATCCCCCTTCTGCTGTTTCTTGCTTACTTCCCTGTCACTCTGTCATCATGACCCTCCAGAGATGCGAGTCACATAACGTGCATTGTTTATAAATTACCCAGTCTCTAGAATTCTGTTATAGCAGCATGAAACAAGGAAGATCGGTCTGCATATGCATGCTTTTGGCAAACATGCTTTCCTCTGTATCATTGCTAGTCATTTAGAATGGTGTGTCTCTTCTTTAAGAACACGAAATGAAGGGAAATAAGAGAGATGGCTCAGTGGTTAAGAGCACCGGCTGCTCTTGCAGAGGACCCAGGTTGGGTTCCTGGCACTCACACAGCAGCTGACAGCCATGTGTTAACTCCAGTTCCCTCTTCTGACCTCCACAGGCATTGCACAACATGGGTGCACTTACAAGCATGCAGACATAACAGTTGTACACATAAAATAATAAATAAAAATTTAAAAAAGAACATGAAATCATTGCTCTGGTGACTCATCAGTGTGCCCCCCATTACTTAAAGTTATTCTGCCATTGGTTCTGCATAAGATGGGAGCACTCGTGTTTCACCTGTAACAGTGTTTACGCTCAAATCAAGTCACTCAGCCTCTTATGTAACTGACTCTATCCAGATTTTTAAAATTAACATGAGAAAAAAGTTGGAAAAGAAACTCATACATACCTAAAGCAGGATTTATGTTCTCATGTTGTGTATCATTTCTTTCTTTCTTTCTTTTTTTTTTTTTTTTTGAGACAGGGTCTCCCTGTAGCCCCAGCTGTCCTGGAACTCTGTAGACCAGGCTGGTCTTGAACTCACAAAGATCCACCTGCCTCTGCCTCCTGAGTGCTAGGATTAAAGGCATGCACCACCATACCTGGCATATCATTTTATTTTATTTTATTATTTTTTTTAAATTTATTTATTCTTGTATGTATATGAATGTAGTGTCTGCATGTAGGTTTGTGCACCCGTGTCGTGCAATACCACGGAGGTCAGAAGAGGGTGTCGGATTCCCCTGGAACTGGAGTCAAAGACGGTTCTTAGCCGCCATGTGGGTGCTGGGGATCAAAACCGGGTCCTCTGCAAGAGCAGTCGACGCTCTTAACCACTAGGCCATCTCTCCAGCCCCTCATTTCATTTTATAATAGCACTCATAAGTTCTTTTCAAAGACTAAAGACAGAAACTTTGTAGAATTAAGAGTTTCCTAAGAGTCAAACAGTGTGTCTTCAAAAGACATTTTCCTCCAGACTTTTTCAGCAAGTCTGCTATCCATTGGTGCAGAGCATGGGTGAGGCAAAACATCTGCATATCTTTGTTTTATTCTCTCACTATTTATAACAAAATAGGCTGCTAAGTAGAAATGGAAAATTGTATTTTTCCAATCCTGTAACTTATTCTTTTAAGAAGATTACATTGGAGAGATAGATATACACAAACATACACAATTTAAAGGTGACTGACTCTTTCATTATTGCGTATGCTATTCAACAGCATTTCTGTAGACTTCTCCAAGGCTGGACAGTGGGTCTTCATCTTCCCGCTCTTCCCCAGAGGGCTCATCTGCTTTGCTTTCTTTAGGGTGATTAGGTGTGGTGGCGTCAAGAGCATGGATGCTCTGTCTATAGAGTCCCCCAGGCTTTGGCATTCAGGCATGCGACTGAGATGGGTGATTCTTGACTAGGGTAGCTTTGCCTTCAAGGGAACTTCAGGAGCATCTGCGGGCAGTTTTGATTTCATGTCTGGGGAGGAACATTGTTGTCAGCCAAGTGTGGCTGCTCACTAACTCTCTTAGTACACAGGACTCTCAACAAAGAATTTTCCAGCTCATGTCATGCCAACAGTTTGGGACGTGGAGGAGCTCTGCTCTGCAGACTACCCATTTTGGAGCAGACCAGTCCCCAAGCAAGGGACAGGAGTGTGATGGGTCCTATGATTAAGATGAGGATGTGTGATTTTTGTCGTGTCTAGCAAGAGTTAGCAGTAGATAAGTCCACAATCTGAGAATCTCCTGGGTGCCCTGTGGCCAGACAGTTATCGTTAGCATGCATGGGAGGAAGCAGATGAGTTCCTGAGAGGGTAAATTGATTTCACTTCAAGCATATCAATGGAGCTGCAGGTCCTTGCAAGTGAGACAAGTGGCCTGGAAGTGGAGATGGAGGTTGTGACTGAGCCCTTATCTTCTGCTCTTCTCGTAACATTAGAACAGTGCAAAGATCATGGATCTGTTGTTCTAACTTTACCTGAGTAAACTACTTGGGATTTTTTATCCTGTTATGTCTTAAAATTAATGATTGAAATCTGCATACAAAGTAATAGGTTACATTATGACAATTTTCATATAAACGCCACTATACCTTTCCGTTAATCATCCCACTCCTTACTGCCTTCACCTGTTCCCCTTCCCCCTCTCGTGGGCCCCCTTTTTCCTCCCAAATAGTCCCCCTGCTGCTTCCACATCATGTGCATTCCATCATCCTTTCTTATTCGCTTCTCTTCTTTTGGATAAGTCCCTCCCCTCTTATAATCCCTTTCCTGTAGGTAGGTGGCCACATTCATGAATACGCTTGCACACAGGTAATTCTGGACTGCCTGTTCAATTTATTGCTTAGATGATTTCAGCTATCTCAGAACTTTAAAACTATATTCTATTTAAAGAATAATTTTTATTGAATTTCTGTGTATTTCATATAAAACATTTGATTACTTTATACCCCCTCCCTCACCTGCCCGCTCTCTAGACCTCCCTTTCCCCACCAGATTTCATGCATTCTGTCATTTATGTTATGATCTATCAAGTTAAGTCAGTGTCCCCAGACATCCCCCAGTGCAAGTTTATCCACTGAGGTGTAGTCATCCTGTCTAGAGTCACTCCCTTAAAAAAGATCAGCTCGGGGACTGGAGAGATGGCCTAGCGGTTAAGAGCACCGACTGCTCTTGCAGAGGACCCGGGTTTGATCCCCAGCACCCACATGGCAGCTGAGAACCGTCTGTAACTCCAATTCCAGGAGAACTTCAGTTCCAGGGGAATCCAAGACCCTCTTCTGACCTCCGCGGCATTGCACGACACGGGTGCACAAACCTACATGCAGACAGTACACTAATACACATAAATAAAATAAATTAAAAAAAGAGAAAGATCAGCTCTCCCTCACCTGCAGTAATCAGCTGCCAATAGTTCTTTGACTAAGATTGGGGTCTGCTGTCTGTATCCCCAGTTCTACACTGGGTTTTGTTTGCTGAAGTTCACCCGGGTCTTGTGCATGCTGACACCATTGCTATAGCTTCATATGAGCAAGGTCCCAGGAGCCTGTGTGACTCTATTTCCATATGATCGTGTACCTTCTCCCCTCGCTTTTAGAGTCTTCTGCCCCCCACTTCTGCAGTGGTCCCTGAGCCCTAGGTGGATAGAGTCCCGTCTAAGGACCCACATTCCGCGGACTCCTATTCTCTATGCTTTGGCCATTTGTGTGTTTTTCTGTGTGCCTATTGCCCTCTGTTGCATGAGGGAGCTTCATTGATGAGAGCTGAGAGATGCATTAGTGTTTTCTCTACCCCTTGTCCTACTGTGTTCCATTGTAGTTGTGTCTCTTAGGGCTGGGGATCTCACAGACACTTAATCTCTGTGTGTGACCAGTTGTGGAGCTCTGTAATGGTCTCCATCTGTTGCAAAAGAAGCTTCTATGATGAGTGGTGACTGGCATACGTGTCTGTAAATATAAGGATCCGTATTTAGTATATAGGAAGAAATGACATTTGTCTAGGGATGTGATGGCCTGCTGGGGCTTTCTCTAAGATCTGTGACCTCTCTAGCCATGTGTATGTAGTCTAGATATTAAATCCCCCATCCGATATGTAGGAGACAATGATTTTTTCCCCATTCTGTAGGCTGTCTCTTTACTAATTGATTTGTCTGCTGTATCTAAGCTTTTTATTTTGATTTTTTATTTATTTTTATTTTTTAAATTTTATTTATTTTCGTATGTGTATGAATGTACTGTCTGCATGTAGGTGTGTGCACCCGTGTCCTGCAATGCCGCGGAGGTCAGAAGAGGGTGTCAGATTCCCCTGGAACTGGAGTTCTCCTGGAATTGGAGTTACAGACAGTTCTTAGCCGCCATGTGGGTGCTGGGGATCAAACCTGGGTCCTCTGCAAGAGCAGTCGGTGCTCTTAACCGCTAGGCCATCTCTCCAGGCCCTGTATCTAAGCTTTTTAATTACATGTTATTCCCTCTGCCAATTCTTGGGGTTATTTCTTACGCTTTTGGGCTCCTTTTCAGAAACTCCTTCTTGTAACTTGAAGTGTTTTATCTTTGTTTTCCTTAAGTGTTGTAGACTTCCAGGGCTTACATTAAGGTCTTTGATCCACTTTCAATGATTTTTTTGTGCAGGGTAAGAAATAACGCTCTACTTCCATTCTTTTACATGTGGCTATCCAATTTTCCCAGCACCATTTATTTGGTGAAGATATTATTATTATTATTATTATTATTATTATTATTTTGCATCTAGTGTACGTTTTTGACACCATTGTCAAATATTAGGCAACAGTAACTATGTGAGTTTATTTCTGGGACCTTTTTTTTTCTAATCTATTCCTCTACATACCCGTTTTGTGAAGTATCATGCTGTTTTAGTTATAATGGGTATGTAGTATAATTCAAGGTCAGCATACTTAGTCATTCAGGGTCTCTGTGTAATCATTCTGTTTTAAGAAGCAAAAATCCAGACCTGGCGGGACACACTTTTAATCCCAGCACTCAGGAAGCAGAAGCAGGTGGATCTCTGAGTTCAAGGCCATCCTGGTCCATATGGTGAGTTCCAGGTCAGTTGAGGCTGATGAAATAAGGAAGTATATTGAAGCCTGATACAGTGGAATAGTATATAAATATATTTTAATTATTTTAACTTCATAAAATAGTTACATTTACTTGTGTGTCTGTTCATGTGTGCATGTGCACATGTATATACTAAAGCTTGGGGGTATGGAGACCAGAGGACAGCTTACAGGAATCAATTCTCTTCTTCTGCCGTATGAGTTCTGGGGATCAAAATTCAGGTCATCAGGCTTGGTGGCAAGCGCCTTTACCCGCTGAGCCATCTTGCCAGCCCTAACTTCGTTAAGGATCTGAGCTGCAAACTGGATCATTCACTTAGAAAGAGAGAAGCATTTTCTGCCTCTAGCACTGCAAGAACCATTTTTCTGTGTATCAGCTGGTGGACCTTGGTTAGTACACCTTGGTTAGTGTGATCTAGGTTTTCCTCTGTAGAGTCCTAGCTGCGTCACCCATGCCATGATACGTACACCACCATCCCAGGAAAGCAGGCTGAAGAAGTTTTCTTTCTGTTCTTGGTTATTTGACAGTTTTTCTGACTCATTTTCACTTTCCCTGTGACCTGCGAACATGGGAACAGCCTGGATGGTCGAATTAGCCAGAGGACCTGGATTCCCCTTACAGCGTTTGCCTGTGAATTTATACGACCTTAGACTCTCTGATACTTAACCTTTTGTTTACCTCTGACCTCAGCTTGACCATAAAGGTTATTAGGAAATTCAGCACCATCTGAAAGGAATGTTTGGAAGGTTAATGACATAATTGTGCCTAATCCTGGTGATGAGGAGAGAGTAAATGTCTACCTTTTGGGAACGCATAATAAATCTTCCAGGTAGATTACATTTCTTTTATTGAACTAAACCGATCCTAAAAGGAAAGCCTCTGAAGAGATTTTGGTTTTAAAATTCTTTCTCCCTTAGTGGTCTGAGACAGTTTCAGAGCTTCTAAAGTAGGGCAAATGTATTCTCAGCACACGTGGTACTTTTGACATTAAAAGGCTCTGAGCTCCCCTGGAGGAAGGCACCTGGTACCATTTTGTCTTGCAATCTCCAACCGAACCAGTCACCATGCCTGTCCCCAGAACAAGTGGCATCAGATGTTTTGGCTGATGCTTATTTTATATTATGAATCTCACAGACCACTTCATTGTCATCTACTTTGCAATACCAAGTTGACCAAAATACTAGACCCTCCTAAAATAAAGCGCCCTGTTTATAGCAAGGCACTGTTTTAGCTCATTGAAACCTTAGCTATTTAAGATTGCAATTTTCTGTAACCTGAAAAATAAGGAGGAAGTGGGGTAAAAAGCTACAAGGGTGGCCTGACTATTTGGGAGACAGCGGGAAAATGGGGAGGGGTGTGTGTGGGGGAAACAAGGGCATTTGCACTTCTCAGTACCAGCTGTGAGTCTCAAGAAGTGACTTGGCTTTATGGAAAGAAGAAACCCAGATGCCTGTGAGTACTGATTACCTTCCCTCTGGGAGGCTAGGTATTTTCACATGTACTCTCTGGCTTAATCTTTGCATCATGTCTCTGAAGGGGTATCATTATCCCTATTTTTACAGATTAGGAAAGAGTGGTTAAGTGTCTTGCCCAGGATCACACAGTTTGTGAATGAGAGCCAGGATTTTAATCCAGAGTACTCCGACTCCTAAACTCATGTTCTTTTTCATAAGCCAAGATCCTTTTGCAAACAACAAGCACTTCCTTTATTCTGCTGTTAGTTCACCCTTTGTCATTTTTCTCCTAAAGGACATTGAAAAATTGAGTTGTGTAAGAAGCATGAACATGTGAAAGTAGAGCAGTCGACTTTTTTGCAAACTTGATGGATAAACACTATTGCAGATGGCATTGTACTTGCAGTTTGTAAAGTGCTTAGTATATGGATGCAACCCTGTTATTACCTAGTAGTGGTGTGTATTATTATAATAGCACACAATTATTTAGCTTGGGTAAAATGAGATTGCTATATATTTAAGATGCCATCAAAGTTCTGTTTTTTAGGACTTACTGAAGAACCCTGTTGATTTAATGAATTGCATCATAATCTGTATTTCATAGGAAGATGATTTGCATCAAATTTTCACCTTTATTCAGGGACTTCTGTTTTCTAGTAATTTTTACCAATTTGCATTTGTCAACAATGAACATAGTGTATAGAATTCATACCATTATTTTTATTTTATTTTATTTTTTTGGTCTTTTCGAGACAGGGTCTCCCTGTAGCCCCAGCTGTCCTGGAACTCACTCTGTAGACCAGGCTGGCCTTGTACCCTTTTAAAGGAAGTTTGACATGTTAGTAAATTGTTATGGCAATTTACTTCATTTTTTCTCAGGAATTTTTCAGATAATGGAGAAAAGACCCCAGGGAAATCTTGGGTTTGGTACTGCTTCTAATCTGCTGCCACAGGNGATTAAAGGTGTGCGCCACCACGCCTGGCACCATTCATTCTTAATATGAGAAGTGTCCATAGGAACCATTTAGCATAACTAACTAAATGCCAGCGTGTTTCAGACCGGGAGTCGCTTTGAGACATGCATCATCCCAGATGTCTATGCGTCCACACTGCTGGGCAACAAGCTCCAGAGACCAGATGGTGGTGACGATCAGATGCTACCAGCACCAGGAGGATGTTTGCCACTGCAACGAGCTGGTTGAGAGTTAGTCTTTAAGGGGGAGGCTTCCAGGTTGGTTCTGGCTCCATTGCTCCAAGTCCTTTGTCTGAGGTGCGTCCTGTCTTCGGCAATAGGCTCTTACCTTCAAGTTCTGGGAGGTAATCAAGGGCTGTGGCAATAGCCTGTGTAATTTTGGGAGTCTGTTAGACTACTCTGACCAAAAACTCAAAGGGAGGTTTCTCCTGTCTGGTGCTGTGTTTCCGGTTATATAGCCTTCAGGTACATTCATGAACTCATGTTTGGCTATTGTGTGTATATATTTCAGGTGGGGAGTGGCTTGAGTTACTACATTTCCCTCTGGATTTTTATGCCACTTAAGCTTGATTTATCTCTCTTCTCTCTCCCTGTTTAACCGCCACCCTCCCTGTCCAGTAAGTGCCCCCATTTCCCCTTGACTATAAGTCCTGATACCTTTTTTAATTTTTTTAATTAATTTTATTTATTTCTGTATGTGTATGAATGTACTGTCTGCATGAAAGTTTGTGCACCCGTGTCGTGCAATGCCACGGAGGTCAGAAGAGGGTGTCGGATTCCCTTGGAACTGGAGTTCTCCTGGAACTGGAGTTTCAGATGGTTCTCGCCGCCATGTGGGTGCTGGGGATCAAACCCGGGTCCTCTGTAAGAGCAGTCGGCGCTCTTAACTGCTAGGCCAATTCTCCAGCCCAAATCCTGATATCTTTAACATAGTCCAGAGGCTGGAAGAAGTCTTAGGATGGATAGTGGTTATTTGTTTATTAGGACAAAATTTACTCTCTAATAAGACTATTGAAGGGGGACTATGCATGAAGCTTTGAGGCTTTGGGGACGCTCTCTCTGTACACTGGGATAGGCTGAGACTCCCCACATGGCTGGGGCTCTGAAGCTGAGCTGCAATGCCAGCCTCGGCTCAGGTTTGCTTAGGAATAAGCAGCTCGTGCTTAATTCCTGTCTCTCTCCAGTTGGAAAGTCGCCAGGGCCTGGCTTGGAAGCTGCCTGAATCCTGATGCAAGAGGAGGGAGGGCATGTATGTGGTCAGACCAATGGTATGAAGGCAGTAGAACCAACCGAGTTCCTGGGAAGCACTCAGGACATGGAGATTTACTGGGGCTTGGATCTCATCCACCATTGTAGCCAACAGCCCAGAATCAAATTAAAAAAGGGAGACCAGATCCAGCTTGCCCAAGGGTTTGGCAAAAATGCCCAAGTCCGAGCCTGCTGGCGCCCTCTGCTTTTGCTGTGCCTTGCTTCTGCAGGGAAGTACCCAGCTTCTGCAGAGAAGTACCCAGCTTCTGCAGGGAAGTACCCAGCTTGGTGCTGCACCCAGTGCTGGACTCTGTTCCAAGTGGCTTAGTTCCATGCCCTGCATGCTGCAGGAGGGATCCAGGACACCCCAGCCCCCGCTTCTTTGCTGTAGGCTCTTAGCTTGCCCTGTGAGTCAGGGTGCAAATGCTTGGGTTGCTGGCTGCCCCAAGGGACAGGGTGAGTCTTGTTTAGCAATGAAGAAGCTGCTGAATTTAGCTTTTGTTTCCCATCCTTTGGGACATGCTTGCAACAGAGGATTTCATGATGAGTAAAATTTGGTCATTCT
The DNA here is from genome assembly GCA_009823505.1 of Rhizomys pruinosus. NCBI lineage: Eukaryota > Metazoa > Chordata > Mammalia > Rodentia > Spalacidae > Rhizomys > Rhizomys pruinosus. Next base: position 1,089,035 of record VZQC01003231.1, on the reverse strand, counting down.
AAAAGGGAAGTACATCCACTGATGCATTCGTCTCCTGGCTGTGGTTTCTGAAGTCATATTAAATTACATTAAAAGCGCTTTTCTCATTGCCACTGGTCTTTTGGTGTTCAGTTGGATATTTAAAAAGATGATATGTGGGTGAAAGATAAAAAGCCGAATGACTGCCTGCCCCGGGGGAGATGTTCTCACCGGGAGGAAGTGACTGCTGGGCGGAGTGGGAGGTCATTTCTAGCCGGCTAGACGGATAGGGCTCTCTCTCCTGCCGGTCAACTGTCTCTTTCTCAAAGTGTAGCTTTGCCAAATGAATTATTTTAGGCTCTTGCAAATAATCCCATAGCTTCATTTTCACCCCTGGCCCCAGGAAATTGGGACCTCGAACGGTACTCTCCACATTAAACCGAGTCCGACCTACTTTAGGGCTGGAGCGGAGGAGGATCCATACACTACATGGCAGGAACCTTGCTGCGCTGGAGCGGTAAATGCTTCTTTGAGAAGCTTGAGGGCTCGAACTTGCATGGTTCTCAATCTAAACCTTGGTGTGAGAGCCTGGCTGGTATTGGCCAAGGAAACCTGTGGACGGTTTTAGATTTCATCTCCGTTTGCCATCTTGTTTGAAAATATTTGCTTTCCTTTGGTGACAGATTTCTCAATCTGTTTATCATCTATCTATCAATCTATCATTTTTCTATCAACCTACCTACTTGCTCATCGAGAGAGGAAGAGAGACAGAGAAAGAGAGAGATGCTGAGTATACTGCCTAGAAGTTTCAGTCAGTAGAAAAAGAGCAGTATGCAGGAAGGAATTAGTGACATTGGCCTGCCATTAATTAGAACATCCATATCGCCCATAGGAAACAAGCGTGGGTCGTGGGTAAAATTCCTCCTCCATCTGGAGTCCGTGGATCCCACGCATGCACTGGAGAATGGTGGTCACTCTTGCCTTCACAGGCGATGGATTAATTTGAGAGATCTGGATGAGGTTATTTCCGCCCCGCTCAGCTCAGGATTCCCTCTAATCTCATTGCTGGGATGTTTTCTCTCGGCCTATGGTCCTGTGAGTGTCCCTTAGCCGCCTTATCAAGTTTTTACACCTTAGTGTGAATTAGTTTATTGGCCTCTTTCCTTAGAACCTGGAGAATGATGAGTGGGTGATGGCAGATGGCAAAGGGAAAAAGAGAAAAAGAAAAGTGACCGGCAGGATGGACTGCGGGTCGACTTTAAACCTTGCCCAGCCTTGCCAGGCTTGGCAGCTCTGCCTCAGGCTGCCAGGAGCCACACTGCCAGAACCCTTCAGTAGTTCTCTAAACAGAACCTTCCCTCCATTAGTGATACATGACATCTGTTTTAAATTAGGTTGCTTTTGCACAGATAAGCACATGATTGGCACCTTCTTCAGAATATGTGTGAAAACCATAGTAACAGAAGAAATTATTACCTGCACATAAATTACCCATAGGTCTGGTACATTTGATTTTTCTTTTTAGGTTTGCAATAAATTATTTCTGGAAAGTACCTTTTTTTTGTCTTTTTTGAGACAAGGTCTCCCTGTAGCCCCAGCTGTTCTGGAACTCTGTAGACCAGGCTGGCCCTGAACTCCCAGAGATCTGCCTGTCTCTGCCTCCCAAGTGCTGGATTAAAGGAGTGCACCACCACGCCTGGTTCCTGGAAAGTACTTTTTTTTTTTTTGAAACAGGGTCTCCCTGTAGCCCCAGCTGGCCTAGAACTCTCTATCTAGACCAGGCTGGCCCCAATCTCACAGAGATCTGCCTACCTTTGCCTCCTGAATCCTGGGACTAAAGGTGTGTGCTACCACTTTATGTACTCTTATGAGGAGTACGTTTTAAAGCCTGTGCAGCCTGAGGTTATCGTGAAGAACAGATGGATTCATGCATCTCTGGTATTATCTCTCTTACAAATAACTAAAAGTACTTAACATGAGATTTGTGTATTGATTTACACACATTTTTGTAAGTTCTCCACCAGACAAGTATATTATTAGTTACATTTTTCTGAAAGAGAAATCTCTGAAGCTAGGTGAAACTGTTTACTATGACAAACTGCTATACTTAATTTTGTTTTTTTGGATAAATCCTCCCAACTCTAGAGTGCTTCAAAGAATGTACTCCCTCCAGGTCCCAATGAATTTATATTTGTGTGTGTGTGTGTGTGTGAGAGAGAGAGAGAGAGAGAGAGAGAGAGAGAGAGAGACTCACATAGACATACACTGAACAAACTATCATGGCTTTATACTAAGTTGGTATATGGGGCTATGTTTTTGTTGTACTGAGTTTGATATTATTTAAATAAAATACCTTATACAATTAACTTTATATTCAACAATTACCATTATATACCTTGTCTTAGCCAAAAGGCTCAGAAGCCATGGAATTAATTTTATAAAGAAAAATGTTTTATTTAGCTCACAATTTTAGAGGTTTCAGATGGTATAGTGCAGGCTTGGAAAGGGCCACATCCTGACAGCGTCCACCTCATGGTACATTGTGGTAATGTTGGGGTACATGTTGGAGCCAGTGGTTGGATCACAGCCAGGAACTAGAACTGCAGAGTGAAGCTTGGACTCCCCATCCCCACTGAAGGCATGTTCTCACTGACCTGAGGAATATCTCTTTCTGTCCTCTGTATCTACTGGCAGAGAAAGGTAATCCTCAGCCTTACCCAGCTGAGAACTTTGCAAGCTACAGTAACAACTGGCTTGGCAAAAATATGGCCACTGGTACAACAGTGGCATGAATATTATGGGAGTAACCAACCGTCTAATGGAATTTAAGCTCCACTTCATGAGATGGAGTATATATCTCACTGTGTTATCAGAGCTAAGAAACTGTGTCTAGACAGGGCACATGCCATATGAGAATTTACTACTATCTTTCTGCTAAATAGACATAGTATTAAACTGACTAATAATGATTTATTGTTTATACCCATAGATTAGTACATCTCCTACCTCCTACCAGAGAAGGTTCTTCTTGCAGCAAGCAGATGGCAATTAACACAGAGAAGTACAAATGGTCAATGTCTTAAATGGGACACTTAGGGGCTGGAGAGATGGATCATAGTTAAGAGTACCGACTGCTCTTGTAGAGAACTGGGATTCAGTTTCTAGCACCCACATGGTGGTTAACAACCACCGAGGGGAATCTGACTCCCTCTTCTGACCGCAAAAGACATTACACAACATGGGTGCACTTACACACATGCAGGCAATACACTCATATACATAAAATAAAAATAAATAAAATATTTAAATGGACCACCTATACTATACTCTCTCCTCCAAAGGCTCAAGGACTATTGCAAATGAGGAGGTAGAAAGATGGTAAGAGCCAGAAATAGTAGATGGGTACAGAGAAACTGTGTTGTCTGGATGCCAGGGGAAGTTGTACGTGTGATCCTGCAGTGTTTATGATAGTATGCATGAGACTGAGGAGACTCAAGTCAGACAGGGGCTCAGCCTGGATGAGGAAGGTGGGCAGGAAGCTCCAGCCCTAGTTGAGGCTCTGTTGGCATTTGATAGATTCTAGGAGAGGGAGAGTCAGTTTCTTTATTGGTGTGATGCCTGGTAGTTTGCCCAGACTCCCAGGGATAGACTCACACTCAAGAGTACTTGGGAAACACAGATTAAAGCTGAGAGGCTTTAAAAAAAGAACAAGTAATAATAGGTGACCTGAGGTTGGGAGGGAGCTGGTAAGGAGAGAGGGGAGGTGTCCCCATGTCACCGCCCTGGAGATAAGCTTTTAATACATGGGCCCTAGGGAGACCTTCGATACTCTATTATAGCAATTTCCCAGAATTCTCTTCCTTGCTTTCTTTGGTTGGTTGGTGGAGACAGGATCTCACTATATAGCTGGTTTCAAACCTTGAGGCTGCCCTTGAACTTGTGACAACACTCCTGCTTGGCTGAGAATTCTCTTCCATCTATAACTGTGGGTCAGTATTGGCTATGTTTTGTTGAGAATTTGAAGAACTTAAGTGAAGGTGCATTACATTCTGAAGGTGAGTGCTGGGCACCAGACTCTGGCAGCGTGCACATGTTGTTGTGGCCTGCTGGCTCACCTGCTGTGTGCCAGCTACCAGTCCTGTGGCTTCTGTAGCTCTCCTGAGATCTTTATCAGCTTCCCCAAGAGCAAGCCAAGGGACACACAGCTCCCTGGGGAAAGGTATCTATGGCAAGTGACAGGAGGCACCAGCTCATTGTCATGATTTCTGGTGTGTCCCTGCTTCACCCACATTCAACCTTTCCTCTTGGCTGACAGTCTGGATGCTCTGGATGTAGTAAAGCATGACAGTCCAGTCCTAGTCACAGAGATGACAATCTGTATAGACATCTCCCTTAGCCTCAGTAGATGGCTTTTACAGATACATACAATCTAAGCCCTGCGAAAAATCCCTTTTTCTTTTATTTTTAGTGATATAGACTTGTAGTGGTTACTATGTCACACTAACTGGTACATAGAAATTTAATTATTTAACAAGTATGGGAAATATAAGCTCCGAAGGGTTATAAGAAGTTATCCAAATCATTTTGGAAAATTATAATGATGGGGAGAGAGAGAAAGAAGGGGGAATAAAATGACTAAGAAATCAATATTTTATATTTTTACCATTCTGTATTTTACCCTCAAAATAGCGCTTGGCACTTATTAACCCCTCACTAGGTAGATATTAATTGGATGAGAGTCCCATGTTTGGGCTTGTTAATCTATGGAGAGATAAACTATGAAGTTTCTTGAATATTTCATTTTTAGCTTGCACTTCAGATGCCTGTAGAACTCCTAACTAGAGATTTAACAACTGGTTGTACAGGTCTGGAGATGAGTAGAAAATTTGCATAAAAGCTGATAAAGTTTATTATTATTACTGATGGGAAATTCTGAAGGGATGACAGAGGGAAAAGGTGGATGAGAGAAGCTTCAAAAACAATATTGAATTGTTCCACGGCATTCCTTAGTTTCTGGTGATTGGGTTATATCACTTTGTGATGGGTGAGTTGTATTTCCATACCTCAACACTTGGCTGGGCTGTGTGAGATGGCTCATAGAATGTTAATGAACATGAGGTGAATGGACGTTTGAACTCTTCTTGGCTTTGCTCTTATGTTCTGGCAGTGGAAAACGTGCCTCCAGTGGCCAATGGTGAGTCCACCTCTTTTGGCTGAACTACAGTTCACCTGCAGGCTTGAAAGTATGAGCTTTGGGATCATTTGTCAGACAGCATTATTGCAGCAATCTCTGACTAATTACAAACAGCAAATTTGAATTGAGGGAGAAGAACTTGTGAAAGACTGCGAATGAAGAACAGTCAGGTAAGGGGAAACTCTAGATGAGGAAGCGTTATGATGTCAAAAAAGAAGAGTTGGTATCAGAGATCTTGAGAAGCCAGGAAAGGGGAAGACCAGATCGTTTCTGTTGGATTCAAGAATTAAGAGAGTAATAAAATACACGTATGATTTCTCTGTGAAGTAGATGCAATCCTCTCAGAGTAACTGGAGGAGAAAAGATGACTGGAAGAAAGCAATAGAAGTTTGAAAGTTCACTGAGTGGAAAGGGGAACTAAGATCATCTTATTTTCTCCAGCAATGGCCCATAGCCTTGATATGGAAAAGAAAACTGTGTGAATGTGATGTTGACATCTATGAGACAAAGAGACTTGAATTTCCTGGATTCCTGTGACACTAGAATCTGTATGGTATACTTTTATGCTTTTTTTCTTATATGTTGTCCCTAATTTTCTATGTCCCAGCATAATTTCATCTTTCTCTGTTCATCCATTTTTCCATTCATCTGCCTGCCTGTCTGCCCCTTCATGCATGAATTCAAGCATCCAAATTTATCCATATATCTGCCATATTATTCCTTCAAGGGTCAGATGGAATTTTTAAGTCAGACTGTATTGAAATGTTAAATTAAAAAATAAAAATTTCAGTTTCAGGAAAAATACAGAAAAAGGTATGCTATCTACAGAGTAAGTACCCAGAACAGTGTTAACTGATGGGTGAAACAGCAACGTGACGAGGAAATTATGGCTGACCAGATTATCCCAGGCCTTTGAGTTTTCACCTCAGACTCCAGTACTATAACTAGATCAAGTTTTATTAGGAAAAAAGGAGAATTTGAGAATGCAAACATGAAATAGAGTTATGGTTAAATCATAAACTTCAATTGCAAAGACTTTTAGCTAAAGCAAAATCTCTCACATCTTATTAGAGAAAGTAGTATTTATGTAATTTCCTCCGTCCTTATAAGACAGCATCTGTTTCTTAAAAACAAGTAGTGGTAGGCTGGGTGTGCTAGTGCACACCTTTAATTCTAGCACTTGGGAGGCAGAAGCAGGCAGATCTCTGTTTGTTCAAGGCCAGCCTGATCTACATAGTGAGTTCCAGGACAGCTGGGGCTGCCAGGAGACCCTGTCTCAAAAATACCAACCCCCCAAAACAAATAAGTAGTGGTGCCCTTTTTTTTTTTTTTTTTTTTTTTTTTTTTGGTGTTTTTGAGACAGATCTCCCTTTTAGTCCCAGTTGGCCTGGAGCTTGCTCTGTGACTAGGACTGGTCTTGAACTCACAAGAGATCCGCCTGCCTCTGCCTTCTGAGTGCTAGGATTAAAGGCGTGCGCCACCATGCCCGGCATGTGGTAGCCAGCATTGTGGTGGCCATCTTAGAGCTTTTTTTGTCTTCTTTAAAAATATTTATTACTTAAGATTGTTTTTTGGGTTTTTTTATTTTTGTTTTGTTTTTGAGACTGGTCTCACATGTAGCTCTGATGGCCTGAACTTGCTATGTAGAGCTGGCTCTGCCTTCTGAATGCTGTGCTTAAAGGCATTCATCACCAACACCTGGCATGTATAATTCAAAAACATTTTGATTTACTTTTTATTTTATGTGTTTGAGTATTTTGCCTGAATTTATAAGTGCACCATATTCATACAATGCCCGGAACTGGAGTGACAGATTGCTGCTGAGCAATCTGTCTGGCCCTCAAAGTTAAAAAATGTATTTATTTATTAATTTTATTTCATGTGTATGAATGTTTTGCCTGCAGCTGTGTAGGCGCATCATGTGCATGCAATGCCCATGGAAGCCAGAAGAGTGTGTTGGACACCCCCGGAACTGGACTTATAAACAGTTGTGAGCAGCCATGTGGGTGCTGGGAACTGAACCCCATACTTATTTATTTTATAGTTTATACCTAGAAAAAATAAAATTATTTATATTTTTTTATATTCAAGAACTTTTGGCAAAAAAAGAAAAGAGAAGAAAAGGAATAAATTTGGTAATTCTGATTAATTAATACCTTTTCCAGCTCTTCAGAGGAAAACAAAGCTAGTCTCATAGCCCAACATGATAGTAAGTCATAATCATACCATTATTAATAACTTAAAGATGAAGTTCAATGACTGATTCATCGTTCTTTGCAGTTTAATATTCACACATATAAGTCAGTTAGTCATCATAATTATCTATATCCTTGGATCAGAAAGAACTTTGGTTTTTTTTTTTTTTTTTTTTTGTCTTTTTGAGACAGGGTCTCCCTTTAGTCCCAGTTGGCCTGGAGCTCACTCTGTAGACCGGGCTGGCCTTGAACTCCCAGAGATCCTCCTGCCTCTGCTTCCCGAGTGCTAGGATTAAAGGTGTGCACTACCATGGCTGGCCAGAAAGAACTTTTGAAGACAATAAAATAGAAGCCGATCCACCGAAGCTTCCACTGAAGCTCCTGGTGATACAACTGAGTTCTGTCATATCTCAGACCTTCCTCAATAGCTGTTGTGATTGTCTGAGGACAGGCAGTCCTAATCCTAGTCAAGCCACAGTCCCCACTGTCAATACAGTCACTATAGGTCTCTTGGCATTTATAGTAACTTTTCTTACTCTTTCAATCAGCGCCTGGAATATAGAACCCACTGGATTTCACTAATTGATTGTCTATTTGGGGAACTGTGTGCCAGGAGCTGTTACGTAGCCTATCTTTCTTTAAGTGAAACCTTCCTTCCTGGATTGAGTAGACAGGGCCACCTACAGGCTCAGGAAGCTCAGAAAGTTACATTTGCAAGGGCCCAGACTTCAAAGCAGTGAAGAGTTATGAGGTAGAACAGTCTTTCTGGATCACCAAGCTGCTTGCAAGTCCTGTGGAGGACTCCAGGGATGCTGGGGTGGGCTTTGAGTCACCTGTGCTCTTGCAAGTCACCTGTGCTCTTCCTTCACCTGTGCTCCCAGTGGACTGATGCATCTCAAACTGTGCCATGAGAGTGGTGGTCTCCAGATGTATACCTGCCCTTTGCAGTGTGTATTTTTTTACTGTATTTAAAAAATTAACTTGCAAGCTGGGCATAGTGGTGCACACCTTTAATCCTAGCACTTGGGAGGCAGAGGCAGGTGGATCTTTGTGAATTCAAGGCCAGCCTGGTCTACAGAGTGAGTTCCAGGACAGCTGGGGCTACAAGGAGACCCTGTCTAGAAAAGACCAAAAAAATTAACTTGCCTTTATGATAATTAAAAATTAATCATATTCTTGGTTGTCCTGATGATTATTTTTGTAGCTAACGTTCTACATGTAGTTTAGGGGCTCAAGTATACATTTATGCTTATTATAAATCATTGGTAATAAAATAGAATTATTCACGTAGAGCTTTATTTTCTGTACCACATGACTGGTCAAATTATTTTAAAGCTATTAATCATATATTGACAGTTTCTTATCTAATATGTACATTTCATCTAATAATTTACATATTAGCTTTAGGATAAATAAGAGTTACCACTAAATTTTGTGAATTGTTACTTATATTTAGCAGGATTATGATAAAAGCCATTTGTTATGGGTTGGTGTTTGAACACATGGCCCCCAGATGGTGGTCCTATTTTGAGAGGTTGTGGAACTTTCCAGAAGTGGGGCTTACCTGGCTGAAACAGGTGGGTGGGCCTTTGAGCATTCTATTGGCCTCTGGGCCCATTCCTTGTGTGTGTTTGTGTGTTTTCAAAATATATTCTAGAAGTTTTGTCTGCCTTATTTCTCACCTCAAAGTGTATGTTTTCACTTACTAGTAAAGAAAGACTCACATTTTTAAGGCATGATTTTTAAGAGATTGCAAAACACAACCTTAGAATTTCCAGAGAGAGGCTGAGATTGTCACTATTCTCCACTGCTTCTCCTGGTCACACAGGGAGAACATACTACTTTTTGATACTTCTCACACAGGGAGAACATGCTACTTTTTGATACTTCTCACACAGGGAGAACATGCTACTTTTTGATACTTCTCACACAGGGAGAACATGCTACTTTTTGATACTTCTCTATTGGCTACTTTTCTGGTGCTGTGATAAAACACCATGACCAAGGCAATTTTTAGAAGGAAGAGTTTAATTTGGGCTTATGGTTCCAGAGGGATAAGAGTCCACTGTGGTGGTGGAGACATGGACGAGGGAGTTGGGCAGAGCAGAAAGCTGAGATCTCACATCTCCAAGTAGACACAGGAAGCAGAGAAAGAAACTGGAAATGGGTGGAGGCTAAGACCTCTCAAGGCCCCTCCCAGTGATGTGCTTCCTCCAGCAAGGCTGGACCTCCTAAACCCCCACAAACAGTGCCACTAATTGGGGCCAATTGTTCACGTACTTGGAGCCTATAGGAGCATTCTCATCGAAACCACCAAAACCTGACAATTCAGTAATTTGGCTACTTTCAAGGTCAAATGTTCAGAAATGTCTCTTGAGGACAAAGAAGCAAGAAGATTAATCAAGCCTTGTGGATCTCTGAAGCAAGGAACAGGGAAATGTTCTGCTTCCCAGCATCTGTTTTAGCAGGTGTGGTCCGTGGCTCCATTGTGGCTCATGAGATGCATGGAAATGTCAGTAGGATTTCAGGACAGTGGTGTATAAAGCAGAGCAGGCTTTTGCAATTATCCTTTCTCATGGCTGCTTGAAATGTGACTGTAATGGTTAGAGCAGTCTTCTCAGGGTCCACGAAAAAGGCACAAATGAGCCAGTTGTGGTAGCACTTATAATCCTGCCACTGGAGAAGGAGAGAAAGAAGAACTGTGAATTCAAGACCAGCCTGGGCTCCACAGCAGGATCTAGGTCAGCCTGAGCTACACAGTAAAAAACTATCTCAAAGAGAAAAAAAAAAAGTCAGCTACAGCACAGCAAAGACCTAAGAGTTTATGACAGTCATGTGGATGCCTCTTTGCCTGGACTGCTCATCTCCAACATTTCTTTACATTTATCTTTGACATTTAAGCTACTGGAGTTGGACATCTTTACTCAGAGCTGAGCCTAAGTTTGACTGATACTCATTGCTAGTTGGATTTCTCATTACCTTAAAAGACCAGATTGGGGCTGGAGAGATGGCTCAGCACTTTATAGAGTATCGTCCTGCTGTGCTGGATAGCTTTAGTGTCAACTTGACACACCTGGGTTGAGGGAGCCTCAATTGGGGAATTGACTCCATTGGATTGGCCTGTGGCCACATCTGTGGAGTATTGTCTTGATGGTCGAGCAGTGTGGGAGGGTCCAGCCCACAATGAGTGGTGCCACCCTGGGCAGGTTGTTGTGTACAGTATAAGAGGGCAGGTTGAGCATGGGCCAGGGGAGCAAGCCAGTGAATAGCACTCCTCCATGGCCTGTGCTTCAGCTCCTGCCTCCAGGTTCCTGCCCTGAGTTCCTGCCTTGGGCTCCCTGAGTGATGAACTGTGACCCAGGAGATGTAAGCTGAATAAACCCTTTCCTCCCCAAGTTGGTGTCAGTCAGAGTATTTTGTCACAGCAATGGAAGACAAACTAGAACACCTGCTTATCCTGAGGACTTTGGTTAGACACCCAGCACCCACACTGGGTGGAGATAAACAAATAAACAATTGGTTTATCTCCAGCTTCAGGGGATCTGATGCCCTCTTCAGGCCTCAAGAGGTACCAGCACATGCATGGCACACACACACACACACACACACACACACACACACACACGCGCGCGCACACACACACCATATTAAAAGAAAGGGACCAGATTACAAGCAAGAAGAGCTCCTTTACTTGCAAGTGATGAATTGACAAATTCTCCTGTTACAGGCCAATAGGTCAAGTCACGGTGGTTGGCTGACTGTCTTCAAGTCAGCAAAGGAGGCAGGAAAAGTTGTAGACTGTTTCCTAAAGATTTTCTTATAAAAAAAATTAAATTAGAAATAGTTGGACACGCCGAGAAACAGGAAAGCCTTCAAGTGCTGGAGACGGCAATCTTTGCCATTAGCCACCTCACGTCCTCATGACCCTGTGTGGAGCTGGCTGATGTCTGCACAAGACATACTTGTCAGTTCAAGGTGTCCGCCGTTCTTCCTGAGGTGGTGAGAAGTCTTAGCAGTATTTAGGGGTGTGTGTGCGGTTCTGTGTAAGTGGGTGGTCAGGGGAGTGCTCCTCTGGCTGCCTGTAGTTGTGTGAATTGTCCTAGGCTAAGCAGGGACAGTGGCACAGTGTAAAAATCTGAAAACCAAGCTCCTGATTTAAGTTCTCTAACAAATGACACTGCTTAGCTTGTCCTAAACTCCCTTTAAATAACTGAAATGTATTTCCTTCTTGACTACCTTCTGACAAAGGGGCCTCTGTTTTCTCTCATTCTGTCTTCTCAGAAATACCGACTCGAGCAGCTTCATCAGAAGCAAGGTCACAGTGTCAGGCAAAGCTTATTGTCTGGGTTGGTGATTTTATTCCAGGAAGAAAGCTCTTAAAATAATATACAAACACCAAAAGGCAAAGCTGGATTCATTAATTTCTTATTGTTTTTTACAGATTTTTTTTTATAAGCTCAATACATGGGATAATTATTCTTCAAAAATCTATAAGACACCTTAATCACATCAATTGTGGCGAGAGAATGATTTAAATGGAACATGAGAAGAGCTAGTTTTAAGTAAGGAAGTGGGGTCATAGGGAGGTTAAGTGGCTGGCCTGGGGTTAGATAACAAAATGGTGACTCAGCCTCACAGCTGCTGGATCTGAGGCTGGCCAAGAAGCCCAGAACCCATTTCCTCTTGATAAGGTAGGTGGCTGTATCTGAGGTCTGGCTCTGTAAGCTTTTAGCGGCCACATTCCTTCTGTGATTACAGATGTGAGTTCTCTGACTTTCACTGGGATCTGGAAAACACTTTCAAGGTCAGCCTGGTATGCCAAGGGCAGAAAAGCATTTTATTTTCCACCTAAAAGCATTATGCAATTTTTAGAATCACCATCTTTTCCTTGCCCCAGACCTAAAACCAGCTTGTTATAATGGCCTGTACTTCAGATGGTGATGTCTTGGGAATGAGGTTGAGAAGTCTTCACAGAATGCTCTGATGTGTCTGAGAGTCAGGTACTGTGCCAGGTTTTTTTTTTTCTTCCTCATGGATTATCTCCTTTAATGTCCATGACAACCTTGCACAGGGGGTCAGTTTACAGCATCTAGAGACTAAAGTTTTTCAGGTGAAGTACTTTACCCAAGCTGATAGTTTGTGCTATGTCACATTCCTGTAACTCACATGTTGAATACTTCCCACCTCTGTTATGTTAGTATTTTTTACGTTGAAACATCATTGGATTATAAATTTCCTCAGTCTTAGGTAAATAGGTCTGATTTTTAATTAAATTTTGACAGGTTGATTATTCTATCTGCAAACCAAAAATCTTTTTTTTTTTCTGTTTCTAAACTATTAGACTTAAAATACAGGTATCAGGTGAAACTGTGGAAGTCTGTAGATTATGCCGATACAATCCTTCATCTTTCTCTGATGTCTATTAGTGTTTGTAAGGTCCTAACCCACCTAAGTCAGGGATTCCAGAAGGACAACTTAGGCAGAAGTCCAGAGAAATAATTACCCCGGATTGTGCTCCTGCAATCTGAGAAAAGTTGCTGTAATATCCTGCAATCATACCTCACTGGAGACCAGAACCAGGCCTCAGTCTCTGTGGAGATGCTCCTACTGATACCAGCCTCAGACCCACCTGTACCCTTTCCCCAATCTCCTAGGCCCCACTTCCTTGAAAATTCACTTCCTTGTGTGCTTGGGTATAAAACTGCCATTTTGGGGACATTCTAATGCTGGTCATCCTAATCCTGACACAGGCAGGCCAGCCGCCATGCCTAAATTAACCCGACTTCCTTTTCATCAGAGTCCTGATATTATCTCTCTGCACCGACTCTCCCCTCAAAATGAACCTACCAGTTTCTCAGTATTTTAATACAACTTATTAAAATAAAACTATGACAGAAATGAGCATCTGTGAAAATCGTTACTTAAAAAGTAACATCTGCCAGGCATGTCTTTAGTCTCAGCACTTGGGAGGCAGAGGAGTGCAGATCTCTGTGAGTTTGAGACCAACCTGGTGTATATAGTACGTTCCAGGCCAACTAAGGCCACAGGGAGACCCTGTCTCAAAATGACAAAAACAAAAGGTTTATTTCTAAACCAGACATGGTGGTGTACTCTTTTAATTCCAGCACTTGGGGAGGCAGAGGCAGGTGGATCTTTGTGAGATGGAGGCTAGCTAGCCTGGTCTACATAGTGAATTCCAGGCCATCTGGGGCTACAAGGAGACTGGGTCTCAAAAAACATACAAACAAACACACAAACAAGAGAACAAGAAAAAAAGTTTCTTCTTAAAACTACATACATATCAGTAGACTTACATATGAGTATATGGGACTATCATCAATTTCTTTTGAAGGAGAGATAATTATAGATGAATAAGAAAAATACAACTTAAATATTAGGAAATATTGGATTGTTTCAAGGTGGGACAATAATGCCTTGGAAACTAAATGGGTCTTATAAATTGAGTTAAAAAATTTAGTAAGAAATAATGATCAAATACTGTGTGGGGAAATCAGTTATAAATGGCATGTTTGTGTATTGTCTGAGGGGTTGTTGGAGCCTGGCAGGTGTAAGTTTATACACCCCGAGTCCCATAACATGAATTACAGATACAGAAGGAAGGGAGGGCAAGAAAACCCAGAAAGCACATTGTCAGTTTTCCAAGACATGAGTATTATGGGCTGAAGTTTTAAGCACATACTCCGAGTTCCCAGGGAAATACCATTTTGGTAGGAAAACCAGGCCCTCTTTAGTAAGGTGAGGTGGCTGGAGAAGGAAGGGACCTGCATTGTGGTACTCAGATCTCAGAGAGCCAGGAGTAAATTTCCGAAAAGCTAAAACTGTAATTTAAAAATTAGGATAAACTTATAGGAGCTCTAATTGATGTTCACTATGAAAAAGCGAAATAAAAATGATAAATGTAAGACTATACTTTCAGAGATCATTTCTGAGCGAGACCCTCTCCCAGCTGCCCCCCCGCCAGACCATGCCTAGAGCTGTAGAGCTGTGTACCTGGCCTGGTGCGTTATGGCGTCTCCCCTGCGACCCCGGTTCCCGCCCACAAGTCCAGCCGGGACCAGAGCAGAGGGAAACGCGACCCTCAGCTCACCCGAGCGCGGTCCCTCTGGGCCGGGGACCCCGTAGACGGGTTCAGAGCAAGACCCTCTCCCAGCTGCCCCCCGCCAGACCACGCCTAGAGCTGTAGAGCTGTGTACCTGGCCTGGCGCGTTATGGCGTCTTCCCTCCAGAGATCATTTCTATAGTATGTTACTAGAGAGGTTTCTCTGACTGTATAGCGCACCAGAAACCACAAGGAGAAGTACCATTCTCTCCTGAGCGTGAAGCCGGCTCTTGGTGTTGCTTTACTGCAACTGCCATTGATGATCGTTCTTCTCTCTTTCGAGAGAGCAGAGGGAGAGAATACGGTCCGAGTGGTAAAAAAAAAAATGATAAATGCATGAGCAGGAAGAAATTAGAGTTTCTTGTCCCGTCACTTAGAACTAGCCACAGCTGACCTCTCCATATATGACCTTCCATGTCCTGGGTATGTGCACTTTTCCACTTCATTGTAAACACACACCTGTGCTCTGCACCCTATTCCATGATAGGCTTTCCCACTTCATTAAAAACTGAGATTGTGATATTAATGGGCACTGACTTTTTTAGTATGAAATCATTTTCCATGGCTACAGCTAACTTTGTTTTAAATATTTTAGTATTCTAAGACAATGGGACAACTTTTTTTCTGTAAAAATGTTGACCTTCTCTTTCAACAGTCTCTTAGATTAAGTTCCTATTTTTGTAACTTCTAGGTGAAAGGTAATGCAGATTTAGAGACTTCTGAACATAGTCCATGGTGCCTGGTGAAGGGATTTGCTGGTTTTCATCATGATCATTGGTATACATGGGCCGTAGTTCACTTGGAAGCATTTTTGTAATAACTATGACCATGTTGCAGAGTATGAATACTGGAAATATTTGCTGTGTGGCTAACCTAGAGCAAAATATATTAGATGTAAATACATAATATATTACTACTAATATGATTTTATCATTAAAATCCATGGTCTTTTATGTCTTGAACAGGTAGCAGACTTAGCTGTTATTAAATATGGTATTTGAGCAATTTTATGTAAAATTACTGTTTAGACAAAGTAGATGCCTGTGTGTGACTTTTCTGGGGAGACCTGAAACAAATGTGTATTCTCCCCAGGTAGGGTACCAGCAAGAGACTAAAGAAACAACTTTATCCAAGCTCAGCATGATGATGACTTAGTCAGTTTAATCAGGCTTATTTACAAGGAGCGTGGGTGAGGAGTTACTTACAGGAGCCTGGGTAACCCCCAAACAGCCACACTTTTGAGAGGTCTCATCCCAGTATTGATGGCCACCTACGGAAAGCTACATAAGTTGAGTTTCCCTTCCTCCCTTTGATTAACCTTTCACCTCTTATGTATTCTACCACCCAGGAGACCATGCTGAATTACAGACAGCTGGGTCGGGAGCAGGAAGGAGGGAGTGGTTGTAATCTCAGGAGGAGGTCTAGTGACCCTCCCCATCACCTTCTTCCAAGAGGGAATGTCAATAGGGCTGATCTTGGTAGGTGTGAGTATGAGCAGTCACAACTGCCCTAATTAAGATGGTAACAGCCTGTTATTATGGGTGGAGGACAGCATTTCACAATAATGGCTTATATTGACAACAGTTAAGTTTTGCATCTGGAATGTTGAAATATATGGGTAACACTAACATCTCTGAAAATAAGTGAATGTCTTAGACAAGGAAGAATAGGTGTAAAAGAAAAAAAAATCCATTGCATGGTTTCAATATTCATTTTTAGTGGGATGCTTGAATCATTCACTGTATTATTAATATGTGACATATTGGGTTGTACTTTAATTGTGGAATTTTCATTTTCTTTTCTTTCAGTACATGTAATTCTTAGATAAAGGTTTACATCATGAACATCGATATATCGTTGTTTAAAATGATGTTTACATTTTGTTGACTACATTTTCTCTTTAATGGTTCCAAAAAATCTATATGGTGAGAAAACATTGTATAAGGGTTCTTCAATAAATCCAATCTTCTTATAGATGAATAGTTCACTTAGTTACTCACTTACTCAGTCCTTTATTCCTCCATCTATCCATCTATCTACTCCATTTTTTATTGAGTACTATGCTGATTTTCTTTCTTTCTTTCTTTCTTTCTTTCTTTCTTTCTTTCTTTCTTATCTTTCTTATCTTTCTTTTTCTTTCTTTCTTTCTTCCTTCCTTCTTCCTTCCTTCCTTCCTTCCTTTCCTTCCTTTCCTTCCTTCCTTCCTCCTTTCTTCTTTCTTTCTTTCTTTCTTTCTTTCTTTCTTTCTTGAGACAGGGTCTCCCTGTAGCCCCAGCTGTCCTGGAACTCACTCTGTAGACCAGGCTGGCTTGGACTCACAAAGATGCGCCTGCCTTCTGCCTCCAAAGTTTAGGATTAAAGGCATGTGCCACCACGCCCGGCTTTGAGTACTGATTTTCTATCAGGTCCAGAAGAAGGACACGTGTCATGTCATACAGAAGAAAAGTCACTGGACTGGTCCCACTAACAACTATGGAGGGTTGGAAAATTACAGAGAATAAATTTGCATGAGCACACCCAAAATTAAAGAATTTGGGGGTAAAACAATCACTCTTGGGCTGGATAGATGCTCAGTGGTTAGTTCTCAGCACTCACAAACAGCTAACAGTTGTCTGTAACTCTAGTTCCAGGGGGTCAGCCTCTCTACCTCAGCACTTGCAAAATGGGCACAAACACACAAAGACAGTACATCATAAACATAAAAATAATTTTTTTTCCATGAAAATAAAACCTTTATTAACATTTTTAACACATAAGAGAGTTGGATGGGCTTGATAAAAATAAAATATTTTTTTAAAAGTCACTCTTATCTGTATTTCCAAAAGTGATGAAATCTTAGTTTCAGTTTTATTGCTGTGATAAATACCTGGTGAAAAGCTATTCAGGGAAAGAAAGAGTTTCTTTGAGCTGGAAATTCCAGATTGTAGTCTGTTATTCCCAGAGAGTCAAAGTGTCAGGATCCTGAAGCAATTGGTCACATCACATCCCCAGTGGAGAGCACAGAGAAAATGAATGATCCAGGCTTGCTTGCTTCTCTACTCTTAATAGCTCAGGACCCTGCCTAGGAATGGTGCTGCCCACAGTGGTTGGGTCTTCCTACATCACTAACTTAATTTAGCATAATCCCCCACAGACATGCCATTAGGCCACCCAATATAACAATCTTCACTGAGACTCTCTTCCCAGCTGACAATTTGACAATTAAAGATAACCATCACAGATGGCTAATTTTGATTGTCAGTTTGACCTATCAAACTGGGATAGGTCAAATCTGGGATCAACTAAGAGACAGGTCTCTGGGTGGGCCTGGGAGGACATATCCTGGAAGGATTAGTGGACAAGAGGGATAATAGCCCCACCCCCCACCTAGAGTGGGCAACCCTTTATAACAAGTAGTCCAGATAAGTCCAAGGGAAAAGCAATGTTGCTTGCCTGTTTTCCTTCAATTCTTGCTGGTGAATGCATCAATCCTGATGTGGCTACCACTGCTACTGCTACTGCTGCCACCATCCTTTGTCAACATCAGACCCCAGCATCTTTGGATTTCCAGTGTGGACTGAAGGCCAGTGACTCCCCAGAAATCTTTCAGGCACTTAGCATCATGTTGAGACTGCTGAGATATCCAGCTCATGGACTGAATAGCTGCAGGGTTCTCAGCCTCTCTGGGATGTAAGCAGTATTGTTGGACTATTCACCCCTGTTAAACAATTGTAGTGAATATATATTGATATAATTAATATATATATATATATGTTTGTATATATATATGGAGTTTGTCAGTTCTGTTCTTCTAGCATGCCTAACAGAGCTGCCTTCCTACAGCACCTCTTCTGGCTGTTTCTACAGTCTCATAATTTGAGATTAGGTAAGACTTCAACTACACAGAAGAACATGAGGACATTATACTAAGTGACATAAACCAGGCCCGAAAAGACAAATGTTTTTCAATTTCACTTATATGTAGAATATTAAAACAATCATAGGAGTAAACCATAGACCCATGGTTAGAAGTGGGTGGGAAATAACAGAATTGTAAGACGGTTAAAAGATAGAAGCATTTTGGCTAGAGGAGTGCAACTTTTAAGATATATTGCACATCCCAGTATACATTTAATAATGTTAAAGGAAAGGGTGTTGGCATGAAAAAATTTCAAGCCCAGACATGGAAAATGAAAATGATCTGGCGTAGAAAGATCATATTTAGATTTCCTTTGAATGCGGGCAAGGCAAAATGAATTTTGCATCTCTTCTTGGGTTCTTGTTTCTTTCCTTATTTTTTTTTACTCTAGTGCAGTAGAATAAGTATCACCTTCTGTTCTTTGGCTCAAGGCTTACAGTGTTTTCAGATGAAAAAGTCTGTGAAAGAATGGTTGGTTGTGTGCTGACTTGGTTTTGTTATGTAACTTTCTGTCCTAGCTCTAGCAAACGTACAGTGATTGACTTTGAGCACAAAGTCACAATTCTGTTTTCTACCCTGCTCCAACATAAGCCCTACTATTGCTCAACCAAATTTAAGATTTAGTTGCTTCTGCTTGCAGAGACTGACACCAGGCCCCAACAGGGCAGACAGAAAGTAGCTGTTGGCAGGAAAGGAGTAGGTATGTCGTTGGAATAGATGGGAAGAGAATAAGCAGATAATTTGGGAAATATTGCATGAATACTTTGGTGACTATAGGGGATATATTTTTGTATGATTTGGAATTATTGATATCTATAGAATCTGTGTATATCTTTGGTTAGATTCTCATATTCTTGACTCCCATTGAAATGTAGTTTTTTCTTCAGTGAGATGCTTAGATTTTATTTCTCATCAAAGTATGTGTATTAGTCACTTTTCTGTTGCTGTAATAAAACCACCATGACCAAAGGAACTTATAAAAGGAAGAGTTTATTTAAGCTTATGATTGATGGTTCCAGGGAATTAAAGTCCATTGTGGCAGGAGGCATGGTGGCCAGGGCTGGAGCAGAAAGCCAAAGTTCACCTCTCGCAATGAGCACAGGAAGTCAAGAGAGAGAGAGAGACTGGAGACTGGCAAGGCTTGTTGAACTCACTAAGCCCGCCCCCTGTGATGTACTTCCTCCAGCATGGCCACACCTTCTAAGATCTCCCAGAACAGTGCCACCAACTGGGGACAAAAATGTCTGAATACTTGAAGCCTATGAGGGACACTCTCATTCAAACCATCACAGTATGATAGCTTAAAGCCAAATAAAGCAGTGTAGTTGAAATTATACTTGAAACGTATTTTAAAGGAATGTTTTTAGAATGTGAAAAATTATGTTTTGAATTAAAATATCACTATGTATTTTATAATGGCTCTGAAAAAAATCTCAGAGCTCAAAGTTTCAGATCTCAGAGCTTGGTATATCAGTTGAACATTGAATTTTAAAAGGCATGTGTTGATTTAACCTATTTATGGACTGCTAGGAAGCAAGAGAAAAAGGTTTCCCTTGGAGTTGAGCTCAGGAAGCCTGCTTTGCCAGAAAATGGAGCCAAACATATTAATATCTACTGACTTTCAAAGTCATGCAACAGATGAAGAGTGATGTAGCAAGACAGATTAGGTAGTGAGGGTGTCAAGAAAGAAGGGAAATGGCCCTGTCCTCTCAGCAGCTATTTCCTGTTCCCCTGATCACTGTCATAGCACTGTCTCCCTTCGTTACTTTTATTTTATGTGTATGAGTATATTGCCTGCAAATATATAAGTGCACCTGTGTTGTGCAATGCCCAAGGAGCTCAGAAGAGGGAGTTGGATCCCCTGGACCTGGAGTTATGGACGATTGTTAGCCAGCTGCCATGTGAGTGCTGAGAAGTGAACTGGGTCCTCTACAAGAGCAGCCAGTGCTCTCTACTGTTATAAAGTTGCAGTGGAGAGACCATTCACGTAACCACGAGGAGTTTAAAAGGAGGGTTTAATTTAATTACGATGCCAGGCCACAAGGTGCAGGTTACAGGGAAATTTATAAGTATACCAGCCAATCAGAGTTTAACACCACAGGTAAAGTTACCAATCAAAGGGAAGCGCAGAAAGCATCAAGCCAATTACAGAAGCAAGACAACAGTTAAAGTCAACCAATCAAGGGGAAATGGGCGAAGCAAGCAAACCAATCTTGTCTGAGAACACTAGCACTGAGTTTTTATAATCCTCTATCTTATCAGCTGCTGAGCCATCTCTCCAGCCCCAGAAATGATTTGGGGGGGGGGCACTGACTGAATACCAATCTGTAAATATAGCTTCAAGTTAGACCGTGTAAACAGGAATAAAAGGACAAAAATGGCAGGATATTGATAATCCAACTCTAGAATTTAAGAGGTTACTGCTTTGCATTTAAATCGTCAACTCCAAGTACCTAAAACCTCTTATCTAGATTATAGAATCATATTCTATATTCAGAGAGAGAAGAATAGATTTGTGGGCTTCCACAACATGCATATTTTTCTTGTAGAATCCCAAACTTTCAACCTCCTTTCTCCCAAGTATAGAGATTCAGAGCTAATTCCTCTGAGCTGGAGGATTACCCTATAAAGATATTACCCTATGAGCTCTGAGCACCTGAACAGTGCCGGAAGTTCGAAGGAAGTAGCAAGGCTGGCTTTCTCACAATTTAGACAACAAACATCCTTTCCTCCCTCCCCTACTTCCTTCACTCTCTTCATTCTTCCTTTTGTTCCTTCCATGGCAATTAATCCTGGCAGTCAGATTGATTGGACTGAATATCACCTAGGAGACTAGCAAAGCACATCTCTTCTTATGTCTGTGATAGGATTTCCAGAGAGGCTTAAACAAACAGGAAGTCCTGCCATGAATGTAGGCAGTGCCATTGTACAGGCTGAAGTTCCCGATGAAATGAAAGGGCGAAGAGGAGAAGTGGTCTACCCTAGACGCTTTCTTTCTCTGCTTCCTGGCCACCATGAGGTGACCTACTCTGCACACCCTCTCCATCATGATAGGCTGGGACCTCTAAAACCATGAGGCAAAGCAAGTCTTTCCTCCTTTAAGTTGTTTTGGTAAGGTATATTCTGCCACAAGATGGAAAAACCGAAATATGTTCCTTCCATTTTCCCTTCCTTCCCTCTCTCCCTCCCTCCCTCCCTCCCTTCCTTCCTTCCTCCCACCCTTCTTTTTTCACCTAATAGTGATAGAGCTAGACACAAAAGATTAAACAAAACAGGGTGTATATGTGTAGCTGTATTTCAAACTATTTCCCTTTGGAAGCCAGAAACTTAAATCCAGGCAAATTCTCTAAGGTTAGACCTTGGCTTTTTCAAACTCTTGATCTCAGTTTGGCAATGACTTGTGTTAAAACCTTATATACTATTAAACTTCATATGGAACTGTAGCTTTTGAAATTGAAGGAGAAAATGTATATGTGATTTTTTAACCTTATTGCTTCAAAAGAGTTTTGTGTTAGAAAATGAAAAATGTATAAGGCATTGACCAATTAGGGGCTTTGAGGTTTCTGAGGAAGAAAAGAACTCTTTATTAAAAATTGGGAGCAAGGATCCTGGGTATTATCCAAGGTGCTTTCATAACAGGAGCCTGTTCTTCAAAGGGTTATCTTGGTGTGCTTTTATTTATGGTCTCTAATGGGTTGGAAATCTCTAAGCAAAAAAAAAAGAGTTATGAACCTGGTTAGGAAGATTATAAATGGATCTTGACAGGTGGCTTTAAAAAAACATTATGGCAACCACAGACAGAATTTACATTTTGTTCTGAGAATATGTAATTTGCTTCAAAATCATCAAACTTATCACCAGATAATATTTCTTAGGCTCTCTTAAGAACTTGATATCTTAAGATCTGTACAAAATCCAACATGTAATCACACTTAGTTAAGGTAACCCATTTTACCTGAGCATGTTTTTAATAATCCTCCCACAAACTGTTTCAAATAATTCTAAAGATTGGTCTCACAAGAAGAACTGTTGCAAATATCAGTTTCCGTGTTGATAGAAGTAGAAGTTATGGAACTTGTAAATTCTTAGATTCATAGGAGACCAACTAAATATTTGGCTCCACGTTTTGAAGAGGCAGTGGAAAAGAAAAAGTGTCACTGTACAGCTTACATAACTGGAGGAGAAAAATACTCGCAGAGCACACAAGAGCGAGAAATGATGAATATGAATTCAGGTATCCCAGCACCTTGAGGAAGACTGACTTAGTTAACTTGGTCTTACAGTAGAGTCCGTCAGGGCCCCCTTTCAGAGGGAAGTCAATGCAGGGGGACTGATAATCCTTCCAACATAGTTTTAAAAGAAACCTTCAAAGCTTTGAGGTATACAGGTTGACCAAGGAGAATGGCGTAAGACAGTGAGAAACCTTGCAAGAAATAGTCAGTTCTCTACAGCATGAAACTACCACATGGTCTTGAGCAAAGCGGAACATTTCGAATGTTTCAAACACCAAGGCCATTATATAATTTACAGAAATTACAGTATATGTTAAAGCATTTTAGAATCACTGAGCACAACAAACTCATTGAGAGTATATCATTTTTGGGGGGGGTCATAGATGAGAAAACTGGGAGAAGCGGGTTCAGTGTTCCAGTTGCCAACCAGTTAAAAATCGTATGGTGGAAGGACAGAGAAGCCTTTGCACAGCTGTCATGTGGTCACCTAGGATGATGGGAACAGAGACCCCAACTCAACCACGGCACAGCCCCATGTTCCAGAACATTATGAGCTTTGGCCTTTCTATATATTCTCTCCCAATCTCAGCAGCACAGCAGAGTTTCCCACGTAGAGCTGTAGACACAGGAGGCTATGGATTTATGTATGGCTCAGCACAGAGCTGTGGTTTGAACAAGATGGCGTTATTTCCCCTGGTGCTTGCTAACCCAGATCCCGAGACTTTCCCTCACAGGCTTCCTCCAGAGAAGGCAAAAGTCTGTGGCTAGCCCCTGTATGTCAGGTTGAGAAAGGATTATTGATGATACACAAAAAGGTGTCAAATGGGCATTTTATTACTCATTGTATCCCATGTACACAGAGACAAAGGCAGACAGACACGTTTTTGTTAAAGCTCCACATTGCTTATAGGGTAATTTATTATTTTTTTAAATGATTAAAAAAATTTTTTTTTATTTAATTTTATTTATTTCTGTATGTGTATGAATGTACTGTCTGCATGCAGGTTTGTGCACCTGTGTTGTGCAATGCCGCTGAGGTCAGAAGAGGGTCTCGGATTCCCCTGGAACTGGAGTTCTCCTGGAATTGGAGTTTCAGACGGTTTTCGGCCGCCATGTGGGTGCTGGGGATCGAACCCAGGTCCTCTGTAAGAGCGGTCGGCGCTCTTAACCGCTAGGCCATCTCTCCAGCCCAGGTTAATTTATTATTATTGAAAGAACTACAAGCACAAATAAATCCAGGACAAACATTTCAATCAAATCAGTCGACGTGGTCAGCTGTGGAAAATTCAGAACCTTGAGGATAAGATCTGTTTGCATCACGAAAGCTTGCTCAGTGACACTCCTAATAGGAACCACAGCTCTCCCCACCTGCCAAGCCTTGTGTCTCACAGGACATAGCCCTTGATCTGTCCAACCAGCATCTTCTGGCCAAGAGTCCCTTTGAAGGCAAAGGTGTTAAGATTTCTCCATGATGTCACTCAGAGGGCAACCCTAGCTTCAGAACTTATCTCCAGAGAAGCATGTTCTCTTCTCTGGGAGGAGAGAGGAAATATCCTTTTTGGCTGGTGAGGAGAATATGGGGAGGACAGACAGGGAGAGGGTCAGTGTCTGGCTTTGGGACAGCTGGATCCTCGTGCAGAGTGTTGGGTGACTTTTGTTCCTGCCAAATAGGCTTTTTCCAGTTGTTTCAGCCTTCAAAATGCTAATAAAATGCTCTCGCATTTTCGTTTGTGTTGGCTAGGGCTTGCATTAGTTCAAGTATTGCTGGCTGCTCTTCTAGATAGCATTCGAAATGACCACAGCTTAATACAATGGACATTTCTCATCAAGTCCAGAGGTGGTGGTCACAGGAGTAATAGAAGAGAAGATGGAAAGAGGATGGCATTGTGGTACACACAGTCATCTAGGGACCCTTGCGGAAGAAGACTTATTTGCAACTTATGCCATCCAAGGTCACATGGGGGGGTGCCAAGCCCATGCACTTCTTAGCCTCCTGGGTTTGGAAATGATACAATTGTTGCTATTCACATCCTGTAATTGAGAACTAGTCACAAGGGCTCTCAGCTGTGGCAGGGCGCTTGGCCTGGACTGCTAGTGCCTGGAGACACTGTACTCTAAGAAGGGAACTCTGGAGGCCAGGCTGCAGTGCTGGTGCAAGGTTCTTTACGGCAAGCATTTGAGGTTGATTCTGAACTTTGGTAGCAAAATGAATTTATTAGGAAGAGATGAGATAGCTATAAGAACCAATGGGAACATTTTGTAGGGGTGGGGGTGGGGCTGCAGAAAAAGTTTTTCTCGATGAGGCTATAGAAATGATGAAATGCTTGCTTCTCATTTCTTTTATGACTGTTCAAGGTTGGAATTCCCACGAGGAGCAGTTGATTGACTTAATTGGGTCATTTGCTTGTTCCTCAGCCTGTTTCTAGAGGAAATTCCCCCCCAAACAACATTCCAGAAACAGAATGAATAATAAGTATACAGAATAACAAATGGCCACCCCTCCATCTTTTACAGAAAATGACAGTTTTCAGATAAACAAGACACATCAAGCCAGTTTCTATATTCTGAACATCAACACTGATCCAGTATGATGGTGATCATATTGGAAACGAAAGGTCTTTCCAGAAAGTACAGCAGATTTTTGTGAGGTTAGAGGAACGACTGTTTTTGCAGTACTGTGCTTCAAAGGTGAATCCATCCTTAATCACTTACTGATGATGTTACTGCCCCCAAACCTCCCACATTGGCACCTAGTGTTGCAATGACACTGTCTTTGTGGCCCTAATCTTAAAAAAATATTTATTATTATTATTATTTTTTTATTTCGGTATGTGTATCAATGTACTGTCTGCATGCAGGTTTGTGCACCCGTGTCGTGCAATGCCGCGGAGGTCAGAAGAGGGTCTCGGATTCCCCTGGAACTGGAGTTCTCCTGAAATTGGAGTTTCAGACGGCTCTCGGCTGCCATGTGGGTGCTGGGGATCGAACCCGGGTCCTCTGTAAGAGCGGTCGTGCTCTTAACCGCTAGGCCATCTCTCCAGCAATATTTTTTAGGAATATTATGTCTGCACCCATGTTGTGCAATACCCATGGAGGCCAGAAGAGGGCACTGGATCCCCTGAAACTCAAGTTATGTGTGGTTGTTAGCTGTTAACAAGGGTGCAGGGAGCTGAAACCTTGTCCTCCATAAAAGTAGCCAATGCTCTTTGTTAGGTCCAGGCTTCCCAGAATCCCAAGGGGCACACAGGTGCCCAATTACCTGAGGCCCCGCCCCATGGGTATAAATGGGTGAACCCCAGCTGCCATCTCTCTCTCTGGCCCCCCGATCCTGCCTCTGCCCCCTGCCATGCTGTCCTGTCCCACCACGTGTCTGCAGGCCGCTCACACTGGCAGTCCCATATGGAAATAAAACATGTTCCTGAAGTGACCTAAGTCTCATGTGCTTTTTATTGGGGTTTCATGCTTTTTTATAACCTAACACTCTTAATTGCTGAGCCAACTCTGTAGCCCGAGGCCTTGATCTTTGCACAGAGAAACAGACACATCAATCTGTGATGAGATATGGAGGGAACAAAGATTATCTACACTGCAACTTATAAACAGATTGAAGATAGATTGAGATGTGACCCAGAAATCCAACTTAAACTAGCTCAAACTAATAGTAACTGTGAAGTCTGAGAATCTCATGGTGGTTAGATCTAGTTCATCTAATGCCAGAAAAGGGATTTTTTTTTTTTTTGGTCCATTTCTTGCCCCTCTCTCCCTCCCTCCCTTCCTTCCTGTTAGGTTATAAAAAGCCGTGTATCCCCAGCCCCAGCCCCCAGATAAAAAGGCATATGAGGCTTAAGTCAAGCCAGGAACAAGATTTACTTCCATGTGGAATTACCAGCAAGGGCTGCCTACAGGGGCAGCCTACAGACACGTGGTGGAACCGGACAGCATGGCAGGCAGAAAGAGAGAGAGATGGCGCCTGGGGCCCACCCACTTATAGCCAGGGGGTGGGGCCTCAGGTACAGAGGAAGTGGTCAGAAGATTGACAGCTTCTGGAGGAAATGGGCGTCTGTGTCCCTTGGGATTCTGGGAAGCCCAGACCTAACACTCTTCCCTCCCTCCCTCCCTCCCTCCCTCCCTCCCTCCCTCCCTTCCTTCCTTCCTTCCTTCCTTCCTTCCTTCCTTCCTCCTCCTTCCTTCCTTTCCCTTCCTTCCTTCTTTCTTCCTCCTTCCTTCCTTTTCCTTCCTTCCTTCCTCCGACCCCCAAATCTCAGGTAGAAACAAATACAGATTTAGTGCTCACAATGAAGAAATGAAGAGAGAGTCGCTTTTTCTTAGTGCCCAGAGAAATTTCAGAAAAAGAGTTTTATTGTCCTTACTTGAGTCATAGGTCACCGCTCTTTCCAGTGTTTTCTTAGGTCAATATAACTATTTCAGTTATATGAATCTTTCTGATAGAGAAGTGTGTGTGTGTGTGTGTGTGTGTGTGTGTGTGTGTGTGTTGGGGGGCTTTAGATGATTGTCAGGTCATAAGACAGGAGTAGAAATAAAACTTTAGAATAGGAAATATACTGACTGACCAGAAAATGCCTGTCCCATGTAACCTCAGTAAAAAAAAGCAACACACACACACACACACACACACACACACACACACACACACGAAAGTGAAACTTCTAAAAAGCAAGCAGACCTTTATTTCTCCTGATTTTGTGGGTGAGTCGGCATGTTCTCTGGTCAAGACAGGCACTGTTGATCTGTGGGGAGCTGCTCTGGCTGGCCTGTTCTGGTCTCTAAGCTTTCCTGGGGGTGGTGGGTTGGCTGGTCAGGGGAACCAGCATGGCTAACTTCTAGTGGTTCAGCCTGATCGTCTGATGAACTCTAATTATCAAGCAAGAGAAAGCTTGCTAATACACAAACACTGTCAAAGCTTTTGCTTTGTCTCAGGCGGAAGCAAGTCACATGACCAAGTCTGGTTCAAAAGACAGAGAAAGGACTTCACTTTGAGGAAAGCAGCTGCAAAGACACTGGGAAGCGCTCGTCTATAGGAAGCGGAGGAATCCAACATGATTGCACAGTCCAACGTGACATGCTCTCTCTTGCCACCGGCTCACCTTGCCTCAACCTCAGCTCTAAGTGAATCCACAGATTCTGTGCTCACTACAGCTTGATTAGACTCTCTATATCTCTTAGTTCAAGAACAGGCGGTGGAAAGGAGGGAAGGATGGAATATGAAAATGAATATGAACTTGATTGGCTTCTTCTAGATTATGGGTTGCTTCTACTGGCTAAGGGTCCAAAATTGGTCCAATCGACGGGGGGGGGGGCTGGGCAGGTATGCTTTTCATGAGACATAAATGGAATCAGTTAAATTAAAAAATGCAAAGAGGATTTGGGGAATGACAAGCAAAGTGACTGATGATTATCTTTGAATATGGATGAGATTGAAACCAAAGTCACTTGCCTGAAACTGTATGTCCCATTTTACACAGTTACATAACTTTATTTTTTTTATTTTTTTTTTAAATTTTTTTTTTAATATTTATTTATTTATTTATTTTTATGTGTATGAATGTATTGTCTGCATGCAGGTCTGCGCACCCGTGTCGTGCGATGCCGCGGAGGTCAGAAGACGGTCTCGGATTCCCCTGGAACTGGAGTTCTCCTGGAACCGGAGTCACAGACGGTTCTCAGCCGCCATGTGGGTGCTGGGGATCGAACCCGGGTCCTCTGCAAGAGCGGTCGTCGCTCTTAACCGCTAGGCCATCCCTCCAGCCCCGACAGTTACATAACTTTTAAGATAATGTGACTACACACTGGTATAGTGCGTTGCACCTGGTGCAAATGAAATAAATCCTGGCTAGAGGACCCACTTTGCATGGTTAGTCTCCATTTTTTTTTCTTTTGCTTGTGCTGAGGTCCAGGCCTCCTGCTCATCATGCTTACTGCCCTTGCATGGTGGAGTGACTACAGAGAAATCATGAATAAGTGCACATTAGTTCAGTACATTCCAACTTAACAATTGTACTTGTTTATTTATTTGGTTCTCTGGAGAACAATATAACAAGGAGTACTTATCAAGGGCATATTCGTATTTAACTGCAATTCAGAAAAGTTCAATCCTAGAATAGTAAGATGGAGCAAAGAGAGAGACAGCATGACAGTATAGAAAATAATAGAGCGGCTGGAGAGATGGCTCTTGCAGAGGACCCGGGATCGATTCCCAGCACCCACATGGCAGCTAAGAACCATCTTTAACTCCAGTTCCAGGGGAATCCGACACCCTCTTCTGACCTCCGCATCATTGCATGACATGGGTGCACCTACCTACATGCAGACAGTACACTCATACACATAAAATAATAATAAAAAAATTAAAAGAAAATAATAAGAAAACTACATAAGTGTCCGAGAGCAGAAGAAACGGAAAAAAGGAGATTCAGTTCAACCCAATTGTCAAAACAGAACACACTTGATTATTTTAGGTTGCATCTTATTTGGCATAAGAAAAAAGTTACTCTCACTATTGAAATTAAATATAAATCTGGCCTTGAGTAAAAGACCCTTCATCCTTAAGTGGCGTGTGGATTGAGGAAGAAGTTAGACACAAGAGGGTCTTATTTTTGACAGAGATATTCTGGATAACAAAGGGTGATTTTCTAGAACAAGGAAGTAATGCCCGGAGGACATTTCCTCTCCTTGTCATAACTTCTTATTACTTCTTATCTTCTTATTCCTTTTTCCTGTAGACCAGGCTGCCTTGAATTCACAGAGATCCACCTGCCTCTGCCTCCTGAGTGCTATGATTAAAGGCGTGCACCACCACGCCTGGCTTAAAGTAGGTTCTTAGCCGCCATGTGGGTGCTAGGAATCCAACCCGGTCTTCTGCAAGAGCAGTTGGCACTCTTAACCAGTGAGCCATCTCTTCCGTTTTCAATGTTAGAGAGCAGCATTTGCATTTTTCATTTCTCATTTGTCTATGGGGTCAGGAGGGCTTGGGAGAGTGTTGATAATTATAGGCATTCTTTTGGCAGAAGCATTTAAAAGCAGTTAGCAAACAGCTAAAGCCTTGACCCCTGCTGTTATTCTCACAGACTTGTGAAGCCTGAGCTGTCTTTGATCTCTTAGAAAAGAACTTTGATCTGCAATATAGCCTCAGGTTCCCCTGTCCCAATTGCCTGCCCCAGCCCCCAACTGTGTGTACGTGTTCCAGCCCATGCAAGGGTTTGTATAAAAAGCCTTGAGTTACAACATTAAACTTGAATCTTCCTCCTGGACCTTCTCTCTGAGTCTGTTTCTTTCTCTTTTTTTTTCCATGGGTAACTTTCCATGGTCTCCTCCCCGCTCCTTGCCAAAGCTAAGCCTAGGAACTGGTTTTTTTTTTTATTAATTAATTAATTTTTATTTTTTTATCAAATCTAGACCTGTGTCCCCCCCATTCTCCCACCCTACCAGAGCTCATGCATTCTGCCAAACAGGCTTTTCATCTCTTTCTCAGTCTTTCTCAATATTCTTCATGAGGTAGTTGACCGTTTTAAGCAGAAGTTCACTGTTTCAGTTAGTTCTTGGATGCAGTCCTTTCTGTTGTTGTTGTTGTTGTTGTTATTGTTTCCAATATGCATCACTCCTAGCTGCTTTGGACATAAGCTCAAGGGGCTGTGCACAAGAAATACTTACAACTAGATAATTGGCACTAGCATCCACAGATGAGGGATACCATTCATCATTTGTTTTTCTGGGGCTGTGTTACTTCACTTAGCATGATGTCCTCTAGCTCCAGCCATTTTCCTGCAAAGCTCATGTCATCTTTCTTTACTGCTGCATAGAACTCCATTGTGTAGATGTACCACATTTTCTCTATCCACTCATCAGTTGAGGGGCATTTTGGTTGGTTCCAGCTCCTTGCTATTGTGAAGAGAGCTGAAATAAACATGGCTGTGCATGTATCTCTGCGGTGGGGTGGGTCTTGAGGGTACATGCCTAGGAGTGGTATGGCTGTGTCGGGTGGCAAGTTCATTCCAAGTCTTCCAAGGGTTCTCCACACTGCTTTCCATAGTGGCTGTATGAGTTTACATTCCCACCAGCAGTGGATGAGTGTTCCCCTTTCCCCACAACCTCTCCAGCACTTGGTATCATTTGTTTTCTTGATCTAGCCAGTCTTATTGGAGTAAGATGTTATCTTAAAGTAGTTTTGATTTGCATTTCCTTGATGATTAGTGATGTTGAACACTTCTTAAGGTGTTTCTCAGCCATCTCTAATTCCTCACTTGTGAAGTCTCTGTTCAGCTCTTTGCTCCATCTATTGAGTGGGTCATTTGTTTTCTTTCTTCTTTGTTTTTTGAGTAGTTTATATATTCTGGAAATCAATGCTTTGTCAGATGTTTCTGCAGTGAAGGTTTCCTCCCACTCTGTGGGTTTTCTCTTCACTTCCATGATTGTTTCTTTTGATGTACAGAAGCTTTTGAGTTTAATGAGGTCCCATTTGTCAATTGTTGACCTTAATTCTTGTGCAGCTGCTGTCTGATTTAGGAAGTCTTTTCCTATGCCTATGTCTTGTAGTCTGCTGCCAACTTTTTCTTCTATTGCCTTCAGAGTTTGGGGTTTCACGTTGAGGTCTTTGATACATCTGGAGTTGACTTTCATACAGGGTGAGAGGTAGGGGTTTAATTTCATTCTTCTACAAGTGGTGATTCAGTTTTGCCAACACCACTTGCTGAAGATGCTGTCTTTTCTCCATTGTGGCTTCTTGGCCCCCTTGTCAAATATAAGATGGCTGAAATTGTATGTGCTCAGATTTGGATTTTCAGTTTTGTCCCATTGGTCAACAGGTCTGTTTTTGTGCCAGTACCAGGCTGTTTTTATGACTATAGCCCTGTAGTATAGTTTGAAGTCTGGTATAGAGATCCCCCCTGTGTAGCTCTTTTCGCTCAGGGTTGTTTTGGCTATTCAGGGTCTTTTGTTTTTCCAAATGAATTTAAGGACTTTTGTTTCCAAGCCTGTGAAGAAACTCTTGGGGATTTTGATTGGAATTGCATTAAATCTATACAAGAGTTTCGGTAAAATGGACATTTTTACAATGTTAATTTTCCCAACCCATGAGCATGGGAAGTTTTTCCATCTTCTGATGTCTTCTTCAAAAGCCTAGGAACTGTTAGCCACAGCTCCAAAACCTGCAGCCTTGTAGAACTGCTAGCCTGGTTCTATGAGGGAAGAATATCATGTGGATTGCGGCCATGATTAAAGGACCAACAGACGATAGAAACAACTGACAGATAATCAGTGCCAGCCGATCATTTATGTTTCATCACTTTATTTTGTCTAGTGATTTTAACCCATACCATCAGCTTACTGGATTTTAAAGTAAGAATTACAAAGAACAACTTGTGAAGATTATTTTGATGTTTCTTTCTTTATTTCAAAGTTGTGTGGCTCTTCAAAGGTGCAGAGTGACCCAGGAGCAGCTCACCAGGAAGAGGACAGATGAGGACATGAAAATGTAACCTTAGTTGAGGGCTGCCTCTGTTAGGTGAGAACCAGAGTATCAGGAAAGGGTTGGCTGCTTTAGCTTTAATTGTATTATCATTATCTCAGATTTGGACAGCTGATGGGATGGGCTTCAATCATCTGGAGAGGGTCTTACGGTGAGAGCAAACAGCAAAGGCAAGAGAAGCATCTAGCTCTAAAGCAAGAGGAACTAGCAGGACAAAACAAGTCCCTAGAACACCAATGCAGAGATTAAGAAAGGATAATTAGAGTGGCCAACTAGTTCATTGGGGAAAGGTGCTCACTATGAAGCCTGTTGACCTGAGTTCAAGTCCTGGAACCCACGTGGTAGAAGAAGAAAATGGATTCCCCAAAATTGTGTTTTGACCTGCACACACGTGCATACACACCACACACATACACACACACACACACACATAAATACATACACACATACACACAGATGCACATGCACACACAAAAAATTTAAGATCAAGGCTATTGTTATACCTACTCAGTGGAATTAGGGGCCAAAGTAGAGATCCATCTCCACCTACTGCCTCATTGAGCCTCTTAGCTTCCTATGAGACAGCCATTACTACACATCTTCCCTGAATTCCAGGGCTTGCTTTCTTCCCTTAAAAGGTAGAGCTTCCCCCTAACTGCTGAATTCTATTAAGTCCTGAGGCAAGACCTGATTAGCCCATCAGCAAGGAATAGTCAAGGGGAACCTGTCACTAGGAAAGGGGTCATCAGGCTGCCTCGTCTGGAACATGCAGTTTTAACTTCAAAGTGAGATTAGTCCCCTTATCAGGACTTTGCTGTTTCAACCCCTTTGAGAAGATAAGCTTCCTGTGCTTTTTCTCGAAGCTTGTCTATAGGTTGCTCTGGGCATGATCATATTTAGATGAACTAGATTTTGATAATTCAGGGAACAGCTTGCCAGCATCTTGGTATTCACGATTTCTTTCAACAACAAGACCAAGCAATTACAAAACACATCTTGTGTGGCTAGCAAGGTTCTGGAATCTGTGATATATAAAGAAAGAAACAAGATCTTATCCATTTTAAATGACTTCAGACCAATACTAAGTTATGTGACAATGAATGTATGTACAAATGATTCTGAAGCAAAAGTAATGTGTGAAGTTAAAGAGTCCTCTGAGGAAGTTGTAGTCTGGGTTGGGCCTTAAAAGATTTGCTGGGCAGAAGGGAGAGGGCAGGTGAAGAGCAAGACTCAGAGGTCTCTCTTCCCTAGGGCCAAGATGCTTTTTAATTAACTATTGACTTGATTCAAGGATTTGAGAGGTTCGAAGGAGCCTGATGCTCACGTCTGCCTTGGCAAATACGTTTCTCAACATAACCTATTAGGCAGCCCGTCGTCAATGTCTTAGCATGTGATTTAAGACTTCTTTGATGTCGCTGCTGTTTTTCTTGGATCCTTTGCTCTAACGAAGATTGTATTGTATTGCAGTTTGAGGTCACAAAGAAGCTGGTTCTGGAAGTAGGGTCGCCCCTCCCCATTTCTGACCCAAGCATGTCTGTCTCAAAGTGTCTTCTAAGCCCCCTTATTTGGTCCCCCAAACTCTTTGATAGATGGAAGAGAACAGAAAATAGTCTGAGAACACAAATGTTATGTCCTTGAGAACAGCTGGAAAGTAAACCATTCCCAACAGAGAACTAGAATCAACTATTTATCTCAAATATAGAAATGCGTACAGTGGGCCTAAGAGATGAAAGCTCATCTGTGGAGAGAATATTCTGCTGTGTTCCTAACTCCTGGCTGGGGGGGCTCCAGCCGGCTGCCTCAGTGGGCGTCCCCGTTCAGTTTCTGCTGGATGGTTGTAAGACCTAGATTTGGTTTGCTTTTGTTTGCTCTCTCAATTGAGCCACTGCAGTTATCTGTGCTGGAGGCTGTGGGGCCTGATCCGAGGATGCTTCTTTCTCTATCTGCTGCTCCTCATCATATATACTGATAGCCCAAGGAGGGAGGACACAGGCCACACTCTGTAGCAAACAAACAGTTTAGGATTGCAGGAGGCAGACTTTAAGGCCTCAGTAGCATGGCAGTGGCCCTGACTCCACTGGGGTGTGTGATTGGCTTATTAGAATAATTCTGAGCATTTGCTGGGACCCAACATCTGCTCCCCAGGAGTAAGCAAGAGCTGTTCCAGGTCCCCAGAATATTGAGAGTTGCTTGGCTGGCTGGAGGACTTCGTCCATGGGAGTAAAGTAGGGAACATGTGTGCAGGCCTTTCAGGGCCCTCCAGCTTGGTTCCAGATGCCAGGGCACCACATACTATTGAATTTTAGATCTTCACTGCAGCAAGGAAGCTGGGATGGAGGGTACTAGGAATAGTGACAGGACGATACTCATAACAAGCTAGGTTGGAGGTTAGGAGACGGTTGTCAGGGGAGGTTCTGAAGTTGCTATCTCAAGGGGTTGCATTTGTTGGAGGTCAAATGAAGGACATGGGCTTCACATGAAGTAGAATTGGTAGAGAATGATGAATGATGCTGGATGACCTTGGAGCCTCAGAATCCCGGTGATGACAGAACTGTGAAGCACGATGGAAAGAGTTTTAAACTTGTCTGGACACAGGAAAGCAAGCAGGTCACAGTACTGAGCCACTGTAGAAGGCGTGAGCCCCTGGCTAATAGTTCTCTCCTAAGGGAGCACAAAGGACTATGATGACTTCCAGGCCAGGAGGTGCCACCCATCAGCACTACCAAGGCGCCATGCTGTATTGCCTGGCATAGCCCCTACCAGTATGGGTTAGCACTCCAAGAGTGTTCATCAAAACGAGTTGACCAAATGTGTTGATTAAATAGAATTCCACTAGTGCCAATTCCTAGAACCCCGTCTTCACCCCTCGGAGTTTCTCTACTAATCAAAGAATTGATTATTTTTGACACTATAGGGTCATAGATTTCCCTTGGGTTACCAGTCCTAGCTTAACTCAGTTATTTTACTTGCATTTAATTGTGTCTGGCATATACTAAGGAAGACTTTGAGTGATGTTTCAGAAAGGGGAAGCACTAACATCAGCATTGGCTCTTCAATATGTCTTATTATGTTTGTAACTTTGATTGGGAGTGTCCCTCAGCCACAGAGCAGACCCTTCTCACAGTGACCCACAGACAGATGACACTTAGATTTCAGTCTTTGATTGCAACCTTGGACAGAAACTTCTGGTAAAATGTGCTGGTTTTTTGACCTTAAGAGATCATGAGATGTTAAATTTGTGTTCCTTTAGCCATCAAGTTTGTGGTAATTTGTTATTTAGTGGTAGAAAATGAATATGGAATAACTATACTTGCATGGCACTGGTTCATATATATATAATATCATATGTCATGACATCATATGTCATATCACATCATATCATATGTGATATATCATAACACATGTCATATATCATATATATAATATATTGACATTATTTAGCACAGGGCCTGGTGCATCATAGTTTCTGAACAGCATAATTCGACTTTAGGTTAGGGACTTATTATGTAGCTAGACCTTGTCTTTTCCTGTCCCAGATACTATTATACTACAGTGAAACTTTTAGACTCAGAAACTTGCTCTGAAGCATCCATGGGTTTCTGAAAAGCTAAGCCACTGTCTGACATTGAGGGATGGCTCAGAGAGGTGGACGGCTGGTGCTAACATGAACCCTTCAGAACACCTCACGGCATTTGTAATTTAGCCTCTGAGATGTCCTCTGCAGTCAGTTTGGGCAGGTTTGCATTTTCGGTTTTTGTTTGTTGTATTTTTGGGTGGTGGGGACTGTCTTTGGAGGGAACAAAAGTCATAATTAAGACAGTGCTGTCAACACTTAAAACTACTTGCTATTTCTTCCAGAGACAGGGTTATATTTAAAAAAGTGAATTCAAAAGACTGAGCTTTATTAGCTAATTAAGGTTGAACAAAGAACATCCCAAATAAAACAAAAGGTTATGGTATGTTTTAAAACTCTTTAAAACCATCAATTACTAGAATAAGCTACTGGGTTCCAGGCTGACAGGAAGGTATGCAATTTCAGCTGTTGAAAGCCAAGCTTGGTGTATCGGCAAGGTGCTAATAATGGCTTTATTAGGGTCTATAACTTCAAAATTAACTTTTCGGAACATGTTCAGATTGAAACTCATTAACCATCCACCTCTTTGAGGAAGAGATATTAGAAGGCAGTGAATTCTGACAGCTGTTTAAAAGTGGTGTTTCTAGATTTCACAGCATTTGTTAACAATGTGCAAAAATCAGCCATAAAGCTTACTGAGCTGGGCTGCTTTGGGAGTGACATCCCAGACGCAGTGAACATTTTAAAAACCATATGCTTATTATGGAATCCCCAGGCAGCATGCTCAATGGAGCAACGATGTCCTTTCCAGAAACCTGTTGTAGAGAATTCGGCTCCTTTGATGCTGGACACCTGGAAGAAATGACTTCCTTTGCTGGAGGGACCACGAGCTTTGGTAATGAGAGGAAATAAGAAAATCAGCCTTGAGGGCTGGAGAAATGACTCGGTGGTTAAGAGCAATGGCTGTTCTTGCTGAGGACCTGGGTTCAGTTCCCAGCACTCACATGGCAGCTAATCTGTCTATAACTCAGGTTCCACGGGATCTGACACCCTCTTCTGGTCTCTATGAGTATTGCTCACATGTGGTCCACTTACTTACGTGCATGCAAAACACCGATACACATAAAAACTAAAAATAAATACATTTAAGCAATAAGAAGCCTTAAGATTCTACTGATATTCTTCTCTCCTCTCTCTCTTTTAATAGATACAGTCACTCATTCTATATCCGAAAGGGCCACCAACAGCCATCCTTCTGTGCAGACACCCTTGTCTTTAAATGTTAAAGCTTGTAAGCTGTACTTGTGCTTTTCTGTGGCATTCTTTTGGTCCCCAGCACCCGAGAGAATGTAAAAAAGGGTTACTAGACAGATGCTTTCCTCATCTGGACTCCACTGGAGAGACAGGTAGTTACCTTCAAGTGGGGGAGAACTGCCACATTCATAGCTCTTCTACCTGTGTGCCCCACCCCCGAGTCATCCCTGGACAGCACTGTGATTAGTAGTGGCAGACAGGCTGGATCTTTCTCTTGGGGTTGCACACTCACTGATGTCTTTCTCTGAATAATGAGATGAAAGCTTCTTTATAGCTTCACTTTTAGTCAGTCAATGCACTGTTTGCTTACACCTGCATGGTGTATTTAACATTTTATTGCTCATCGTGTCTAGTTGTGAACTCATTGTATGGAGACCACCATATGCTCTCAAGTCTTTCTGGCAGGTGGTCTTCAGGTGAACAGTGCTCCTAGTACAGCCAAAGTGATGCTTTAAGCATTGTAGCTTACAATTATGCTGAAGTGAATGTAATTGGCCCTGAACATCCCTCAGATTTCCCAAAGTTATTTTTTCTGGTGTGATCTTCAATGTCCTTCAGGAAACCTGCAACAAAATTGTCTCTTACTTCATGAACCCATTAAACAGGGCCATTTCTGGGTATCAGTTCATCTTTCAGAACAACTGGAAGCCTGTTGTCTTATACCAACAGGGGCAGAGAACCCAGCAGGAAAGCTTAAAACCTCACACAGGGCTGTTTTATGAAAAGCATTTCTTGTGGCAGCAGCCATGTATGAAGCTAGAGCTGGCCAGGTTCTACGTTTTATATAACCCCTTTTCTTAAAAGTATAATTTTTAAAAAATAGCCTAATGTGCCAGTAAAGGGCCCTTGTTCATGTTAGGCAGGTGGTCTCTTAAGACAGCTTCAAAACACATTACTCTAATGGGAAATAAAGTACACATTTGGAGCCG
Source organism: Rhizomys pruinosus (assembly GCA_009823505.1). Taxonomy (NCBI): domain Eukaryota; kingdom Metazoa; phylum Chordata; class Mammalia; order Rodentia; family Spalacidae; genus Rhizomys; species Rhizomys pruinosus. Next base: position 1,051,140 of record VZQC01003231.1, on the reverse strand, counting down.
TTAGCTGTTTCAGATGGTGGTCTTGGATAGAGGTGGTCTCTTTAGTAATTTTACTGTACATATTTAATATGTATATTGATGGATGCTGCTTTATTTAACTGTATTGCTACATCTATCTACAAATTTTAATCATACAATATTAGAATTACCTTGCATTTTTATAGATGGAATATAATTGGTATTTCTATAGCCATTTAGTATGTTTTGACTATAAAACACATTGCTTATATTAAGTTTGTGGGTGGTGATGGAGAAAGGCATCAAATGACTGGTTTGTGAAAGTTAAGTTACCAAGTCAGAGCTCAGATAAGAATCTGGAGACCGTCCAGAGGGTAGGGGTGATTCCATATGAAGAAGACAGGTTCAGGGACCGAGGCCCACAGATGAATAGGGTAAAAGTGAAAGTTCTGTCAGTCAGCGTCACAGTGTGAAGCAAACCACGAAGCAAAGACTTGGCTGTGGGCATGTCCTGTGATATAACATGGTATTGGCCTTCAAGCAACTCAAAGTAGGAAGGACACAGGAGTAATAATGTGTGCCCTTTACAGCACTGAACATTGTTTGTTTTTGTTCTTTTGAGACAGGCCCTTCCCGTAGCCCCACCTGGCCTGGAACTCCCTGTATAAAGCAAGCTGGACTTGATCTCTCAGAGATCCTCTTGTCTCTGCCTTCTGAGTGCTGGGATTAAAACTGTGCACCATTATGTCTGGCTTTGAACATTTTTTAAGTGCAAAGACTGTATCGTAGTCACTCTGCACAGTGCCGGCTCCTAAGTTTTCACTCTTATGTAGGAAATAAAAGATTTGTAGTCTCAGATAAAATGATAACTGTTTGGGTTAAAATTCTTTCTATGGGGCTGGAGAGATGGCTCAGCAGTTAAAAGCACTGGCTGCTCTTGCAGAAGACCTGGGTTTGATTCCTAAGACCCATGTGGTTGCTAACAACTGTCCATAACTCTGGTTCCAAGGGAATTTGATGCTCTCTTCTGACCTCTGAGTGCATTGCATGACACAGGTACAATTTACATACATGCAGGCAATACAATTATACACATAAAAATAAAAAAGATTCTTTCTACATGTTAGTAATGATTTTCTTTTATAAACTTTTTTTTTTTTTGGTCTTTTTGAGACAGGGTATTTATTTATTTATTTATTTGTTTGTTTGTTTGTTTGTCTTTTTGAGACAGAGTCTCCCTGTAGCCCCAGCTGTCCTGGAACTCACTCTGTAGATTAGGCTGGCCTTGAACTCACAAAGATCCGCCTGCCTCTGCCTCCTGAGTGCTAGGATTAAAGGCGTGCGCCACCATGCCCAGCTTTATAGTGATTTTCTTTACATTAGTAATACTTTCATATAGAACTGGACAAGTGATAGCTCCCAAAGGGCTTCAGAATTAATGGCATAAAAAATGTTCTTAACATTAAAATGTAATGTTTTAGTCAAGTACTACAACCTCCATTTGAGCTTGTTGCTTTGGTTTCCATGCTGGGAGTGAACAGAGGGCTTTGGTTAGGTAGACCAAGGTTCTACCATGAGCTGCAGCCTCAGTCTCCTTTTGAGTTCTTCATTTGAAGCTTGAAGCTGCATTGTGGTGTGGCTGGATGCAGTTTTCATCATCCACTGAGCACATATTATTGTATACTAAGAGAGAATATTGCAGTAACTTTAATTTTATTCTTCTCCAAGAGCATATTAACTTCATTTTCTTTCTAGTTTGGATTCTTTTGTGTGATTGAAATGTGTGATGAGATGAAATTGAAGTCTGGACTAATTCTTTACAATATTGCTATAGGAAAAAATGAAATCGAATACTATCTCTTTAGCAAAATGTCTTAACGCTTTGTTTTTTCATATAATTTGCCTTGAATTATAAACATTTTTATCTTGATGCTTAAAGAGTTCATTTTCTGTTGATGTGGTGTGCGTGTGTGTGTGTGTGTGTGTGTGTGTGTGTGTGTGTGTGATGTGTGATCTGAAGCTAGGTGCTTTATAAAGAAAACATATATTTAGCTCACAGCTTGGGGAGTTAAAACCCAAGATTAGGCAGCCCCATCTGTTTGGCCTTTAGTATGGAATTCTTTGGTTGGGTCAGCAGGGCGGAGTAGAAAGGGAAGGGGCCTGCTCCCAGAAGGGGTTGAGCACCTCAGGCGACTCAGTTTATGATGACCTGCTCTCATGAGAACTAACTCCCTTTTTGAAACTAGTATTCATCTCTTCCCAGGCAGTGACCTCATGACATAATCACCTTCCACAATACCCCACCTCTTAAAAATCCCACCTCCTCAAAGCCAGCACACTTGGGACTAACCTGCCAGCATGTGAACTGTCAGAGGCCACGTTCAAACCAAGTATATTCAGACCTTACCCTCTTCCCTTCCCTGTGCTTAGTGTAGTCCTTTCCTACTACCATAACATTCAGAACTCTATACTGACCTTTTACAAACACCAAGGATCATCAGCAAAGACCCCACCTGCACGTTTAGGCAAAGGAAAGAATATTACCCACTTAGAACACATTGGATTTCCCCCAGCCATCGTGGACTTCAGGATTTGTTCTTGGAGCTATTATTTCAGTTGAAATGAAGTTGAACAAAGTAATAGCCTATCATTACAGTTACATCAATTGTAGCCACTGTAGCAAAACCATTTTCATACATTTAATTTGTTTGCATCCCAGAAGTCAAATGTTTTCAACTATTGAATTCATAGAGAGTTTGTTTTTGTTTGAAATAATTTCTTGCTAGATATTCTCCCCCTCTCAATTCAGGAGATATTTCTTTTCATCCCTTTCTCCTCTGCAGTCTGAGAAGGCACACTATAGAGTATCTAACGAGGAAATAGCCACAGGGATGTTGGTGGTGGTTGGTCACACTTCTTTGCCACTGTAGGCTTCCTCTACTTGCTGATGAAGGCTTTGAGCTGAGTCTGCAGCACACGTGCTCTTCTGATGGCCTCATTTGGGATAATATTGAAATAAAGCTTGCTACAGCCATGCCCAACTGTACAACCCACATAATTAGTCTGAATAACATTTTCCATTTTAAACCCTGACTTTATGGGGGTTTACCAGTTGGCCCGCAAAATCTTGTTCTAAACTTAGACTTGGCATAATTTTTAGCATAAGCAAATTTACCATAGCTATAAATCATGAGTTCCATTCTTGATTCTGGAAGGTGAAGGCAAGCTCATGTGGACTGACAGGGCAGAGCCTGCAGGCCAAGTGGAACCCATAGCATCCTTGCTGTAACATCAGCAGCCACCTGCCATTAGAGAAGTCCATTGACACAATTCAGAAAGTGACACCCAAGTGATGTCCTTGCTCTCAAGTATGTGTGCACACACATACATGCATGCACGTATGAAGAAATGGCTAATGATGTCTAGAGAACATAAGAATATTATGTGTTGGGTACATCCCTTCCCTTTGGATTTAATGTGAGGAGGAGTTGCTCTCTGAAAAAAATTCTTAAACAGGATTGCTGTATTTTGTGATCAAACATGCCTGTTAGGGATTCTAGCACCTGTTCCCACACCCTCCACCTCTCTCCACAACCAGAAGGACATTGGCCGTCATCCATGAGAGTAAACGAACATTCCCATTTCAAATCATTTCCTTGAGGAAGCCAGATTCTGCACTGTACTGTAGAGGCTCTCCAAATGTGGTCCCTGGGCAGCACCTGTTACTCGGGAACTCATTAGAAATGTGAATTCTTGGGACCATTCCCAGGCTTGCTGAACCATAAACTGTGGAATGGTGCCCAGAAATCTGTGTTTTAATCAGTGATTCTGATGCCTGTCAGAGTCTACGAACCACTGGTGCAGAGGCTAAGATAATATGCTCTGTGATCGCATGGACATGTGCCGTAGTTCAGATCTTCAATGTCTCCCAAGGGCACATGGGCTAGAGGCTTGGCTCCCAGCCTTTGGTGCCATCAGCAGGCTGGTACCAAGTGATGGAAGCCTTAGGAGGGGCCTGGTGGAAGGAACTTAGATCATGGGGCAGGAGGGGGAGGGACACTCCCTTCAAGGGGATGTTGAGATCCTGGTTCCTCCTCATCTTCTTCTTTGCTTTTTGGCTGCCGTGGGTGAGCAGCCCCCTCTGCACTGTGCTCCTGCTATGATAAACTGTATTGCCACAGACTCAAAGCAATGGAAGCTTCTGAAAACATGAGGCAAAGTCCAACTTTCCTCTTTTTAAATTAATTAATTAATTATTTTTTATGCGTATGAATGTACTGTCTGCATGTGGGTTGGTGCAACTGTGTCATGTAATGCCTCAGAGGTCAGAAGAGGGCTTCGCATTCCCCTGGAACTGGAGTTAAAGATGGTTCTTAGCAGCCATGTGGGTGCTGGGAATCGAACCCGGGTCCTCTGCAAGAGCAGTTGGTGCTCTTAATTGCTGAGCCATCTCTCCAGCCTGAACTTTCATTTTTTTAAAAATATTTTGTTATTTTTATTTTATGTATATACGTGTATTGTCTGCATATATGTAAGTGCACCTGTGTGGGGTAATGCCTGCAGAAGTCAGAAGAGGGTGTTGGAATCCTCTGGAACTGAAGTTACAGACAGTTGTTCACTGTCATGTGGGTGCTGGGATTTGAACCCAGGTCCTCTGCAAGAGCAGACAGTGCTCTTAATTGTTGAGCCATCTCTCTCCATCCCCCAACTTCTGAATTTCTTAATATTACTTGACAAAAAAAGCTTTGAATGCCTTTTGCTAATTGAATAAGTGATTCGGCAGACTATTAAAAAAAATCCAGCATAGAGGGGGAGGGGCTCCTGAGGCTCTGTCCTGCTGCCTGCTGGATGAGGGAGGGTCACTTTTCTTCAGGAGTGTGGCTGCTCATAGGTTCCCCAGGTAGGGAACCTCTGGTAGGTCATTTCACGTCCATGGGCATATAGACATCACTGGAGTCAGTGGATAAGTAAGTAAATAAATAAATAAATAAACAAACAAACAAACAAAGGCATGGAGTTGGAAGGGAGATGAAATGGAGGGTCTGTGGAAGCTAGAGGGAGATGTGAGGGGGGGATGTGATCAAGATGCATTCCATACATATGAAATTTTCAAAGAATAAATAAACATTCAAAGTTTAAAAACTACCATACACTCATGGTAATGTATAATTTAAATATAATTTCAATCCTCCTCCAACTGAATATTTTCATACCTGAAAAATACTATCATTCATTTAGGGAAAATAAAATGCTAAAGAAGAGTCAAAATATAATTCTTAGGAGACCAGCGAATAGGGAAATGAACACATTTTAAATTGCTAAAATATTTTTCTTTGTGTACAATAATAAGTGAGAGAATAAACAAAACACAGGGACATTACCAGGAGTGCAGTTAATGGCAGTCTTTCTCATGATCCTTCAGAAATTCAGAGGAAGGAACACTTCCAAACTCATTTTTAAAGGCCAAATCCGGAAAAAGACTTACAAGAAAAGAAAGTTACAGGCCAGTACCCATAGTGCATAAAGATGTGAAAATCCTCACCAAAGTACCAGGAAACCATTTCTAACAGCACATTGAAAGGCCATTTCACCCTGGAAAGATTTTTACCAACACATCCACACTGATCTGGGATGCAAGGATCATTTGGCATCAAAAAGCAATAAAGGCCAAGTCCACACTGTGACAGAATACCCGCAGACCAAGTGAGCATTCTCTTAGATGCAACAAAGTATCTGACAGTGCTGAGCATCTTCTCTTTTAGTTAACGGGGCGGTGAAACAGGAGGCCTGTCTGGAAGGCACTGTCTCTTGCCCCTTTTGACTCTATCCTCGGGAAGATAGAATTCACCGTTCCCATGGAAGGACTTCTCAGTACAAGCCAGCCGTCTCACTCCTGGACATTCTTCATCACTTTCATTGCCGCAAGCTCTGCTGCTTTCTGAGAGTTATCTATGAATTGACTTTGTATCACCTTGCTGTAGCTTGTTCCCAAGGCCACACTCTGAAACTCAACAGCTTAGCTTCCCCGAAGCTATTCGTCTTCATTCGCATTCAGATTCAATTAAGGAATACAGTCTTCGAATTGTGTCCACGTGGTGGTTACTTTGAAAACCAAGTCTAGGATATATGGACAGACATAGAGAGTTGAACCATGAATAGAAACTTTATGTACATGTCTCTGTTTATAGAAACAGGAAAAAAAAAAGCTCAGCTACTTTTAAGAAGTAAAACTGTTCAAAACATAAACTCTAAATTTAAAGTGAAAATTTACTTGATTCTAAACAGAGCAATAATAATAAGACCAGAGCCAGCACAGTGGCACAAGCCTGTAATCACAGCACTTGGGAGGTAGAGGCAGGAGGATTGAGAGTTCAAAGCCAGCCTCAGCCACTTGGAAGTTCAATGCCAGCTTGGCCTACATGAGACCCTCCTGGTGATGATGATGATGATGATGGACACTGACATGCCAAATTTACCACTGTATTTTTATCAAGCTACTTTTTTCTTTATTGGTTACATGCTGTCCTAGTTACCATTAGTTGTCTTGATTACTCATTGATGCAGCAGGGCCCAGCCCATGGCAGGTGTTCCCGAGCTATATATGAAGGCTAACTAACCACGAGCCCATCAGTGAGCCAGAGAGCGAGCCGTAAGCCTCCACCGTGGTTCCTGCCCTGACGTCCATTAAAGATGGAACAGGACTTGGAAATGTAAGCCAAACAAATCCTTCTTCCTCTAAACTCTTGGTCAGAGTGCTTTATCACAGCAATAGAAAGGTAGCTAGAATACATGTGAAGCTTTAAGGTATGTTCACTGTCTAATTTGGTGATAAATTATGAAATAAAGACACCCAATTGTAAGTCGTAACAACTGTGTATTGTAATGGTCGTGGGTAATGACAGTTCATTATCTTTGACATGATGATAATTTTCTATCTTCTGCAGTGACATATGTTCCTCCTCCAACTATTATCTGTTTTTTCAATTTCCCACAAAAAATATCAATAAATAAAATTCTTCAAGCCTTATGGACTTTTAAAAAAATGTCTGTCTAAATAACATGAAAAGTAAGGGAGAACTTAATGAAACTTTATAAAAAATAAAAATGAAATTATTTTTTCTGGTTTTTAGAAAAGCAAAACAACTTCTGTCTCTTTTTTCTTAAATTGCCTCTGTTATCTAGACCCATCCTTCTTTGGGACTGTGTTATTTAAGAAGAGAATCACTAGACTTCAAGAGCCAGAGTGACAAGCACTGTAAGCTACTGCTTTACCAATCCACAGAGAGGGTGTTCTAGTTTCTCTTCAACGGCTGTGACAAAACACTCTGACCAATACCAACTTATGGAGGAAAGGGTTTATTCATCTTACATCTCCTGGGTCACAGTTTATCACTTAGACAACCCAAGGTAGGAAGTCAGGCAGGAACCCAGAGGCAGGAGCTGAAGCACAGGCCATGGAGGAATGCTGCTTACTGGCTTGCTCCCCTGGCCCAGGTCAGCCTGCTTTCTTATACAATACACAGCCACTTGCCCAGGGGTGGCACTGCCCATAGTGGGCTGGGCCCTCCCACATCACTCAACAATCAAGATAATACTCCATAGAAGTGGCCACAGGCCAGTCCAATGGAGGCAATTTCCCAATTGAATTTCCCTCAACCCAGGTGTGTGACACTAATGCTATCCAGCACAGAGGGCTTGTGGGTTAACAGCTCTCCTGGGTTCAGGATCCCAGCTTGACAAACCAAGAACATTTCTCCCTCCTCTCTTTCATGTTTGTGTGATAAACATTACATATTAATCAATAATTGTCCAGATAACGTTTAAGGGATCAGTATATGTAGCTCTTTTAATAAATAAAAGTGAAAGAGGGAACATTCTGGGTGGAAAAGTTTTACTCATTGTTATGGCCATTTTCTAAATAAAGAAATTGAGGCTCAGGATGTCAAAGAGTTTGCCAAAGATCAGAGCCAAGAAGGCCAGGTTGTGTAAGTCAGCTTTGTGGTTTTGTAATAAAATACCTGAGAAAAGCAACTTTTTTTTTTTTTGTCTTTTTGAGACAGGGTCTCCCTTTAATCCCAAGTGGCCTGGAGCTTACAATGTAGACCAGGCTGGCCTTGAACTCACAGAGATCTGCCTACCTCTGCCTCCCAAGTGCTGGGATTAAAGGTGAGCACCATCACGCCTGGCTCTGAAAATCAACTTTAAAAGAAGAAATGTTGGGGCTGGAGAGATGGCTCGGTGGTTGCAGAGGACATGAACACTCTTTTTGCCCTCCTCAGGCATGGCATAGGTGTACTTATGCACATGCAGGTATAACACTCGTACACAAAAAATAGAAATAGATAAAATTTAAAAAGAAATTCAGAAGTTGATATATAAGTCTAAAATACTTTATATTCTTCCAAGCATAGGAAGACAGTTTATAAAGCACTGAATAATTTTCTAGGTAAGTCTAACACCAGACTATTGGATATTCATATGTATATTTAAATAAATTTCAACTACAGATGTTTGCTATAAATTAAACATACCCTTTACTTTAAATAGATAAGTAGCCGGTCGTGGTGGTGCATGCCTTTAATCCTAGCACTCAGGAGGAAGAGGCAGGTGGATCTCTGTGAGTTTAAGGCCAGCCCGGTCTACAAAGTGAGCTCCAGGCCAGCTGGGACTTAAAGGGAGACCCTGTCTCAAAAATACCAAAAATAAGATAAGATAAAATAAAATAAATGATGAGTAAATTTGGGGGCAGAATAAAGTAACATTGAATGTATTGACTTGATTATACCAACTGTATTAGTGAAATTAAAATGTTATTTTTTTCAATATTCATTGTAGAAGGTAGTACTAACATGATTAGTTTCTGCTAGTGTATTTGATGATAAGCTTTAGATGATATAAAAATTCTTACTTTTCAACATATATGAAAGCTCCTTATATAAAAATGATTAGGTGTGCATATATGTACTATTCTAGTTTGCTTCTCCATTGCTGTGACAAAACATTCTGACCATTACCAACTTGAGGAGGAAAGGGTTTATTTAGCTCATATCTCCCATGTCACACTGTATTAGTCACTTTTCTGTTGCTGTGATAAAACACCATGACCAAGGAACTTATAAAAGGAAGAGTTTATTTGAGCTTACGATTTACAGTTCCAGGGAATTAGAGTCCATTGTGGCGGGAGGCATGGTGGCTGGAGACTGGAACAGCAAAGCAAGGGTCACATCTTGCAATGAGCACAGGAAGCAGAGAGAGGGTGACTGGCGACCACGAGGCTTGTTAAACTCACGAAGCCTGCCTCCAGTGACATACTTCCTCTAGCATGGTCACACCTTCTAAAACCTCCAAAAACAGTGCCACCAACTGGAGACAAATGTCTGAACACCCAAAGCCTATGGGGGACACTCATTCAAACCACCACATTCCACTCCCTGGCCCCCATAGGCTCCTGACCATATAAAATGCAAAATGCATTTAGTCCAACCTTAAAAGTCCCCATAGTCTTTACCAGTTTCAATGCCATTCAAAAGTCTACAGTCCAAAGTCTCTTCTGAGACTCAGGCCAATCTCCTAACTGTAAGCTCCTGTAAAATCAAAAGGGCAAAATTTACGTAAACTCCCAATGTTAGTCAATGTGGGAACTGTAATAGCGCACATTCCCTGATATCTCATCAAAGGAGTAGAATATAGAGGCATAGTGAGGAAAATACTGATGCGACAAAACCAACGACCGAAAAACCAGCAGCCGGCAAAAAACAATTCACAGTAGCTCCAATTGTGCAAAATTCTTCCAGGACTTTGACACATTCACATAGAGTGTGGAGTCTAATTACACTGAATGGTCCTCAGCTACCTTCCAAGCTTTTGCTTTGCAACATACATCACTCCTTTCTTAGGCTTAGTATTAAAACTCACCTGGTAGCTGCAGCTCTCATTGGCAAATATCCCACAGGTCTGGCATCTCAAATTTCTTCATGGGGGCGTCTGAGAGCTAGCACGCTCAATCCAGGTCTTTTCCACATTCACAGCTTTAACAATCACACAGCAATGGACTAATTTCAAAGGGTTATGGTGGTTTGAATCGAGTTTCCCCGCCATAGGACTAGGTATTAGCAGGAAACTGTTATGTTTTGATCTTCCAGTTTGGTGGCAACTGTTTTTGTTATGGGTCTTGGAGTGTGTGTTGGCCCGGCTGGAGCGAATGATGTGCACTAATAGGGGGAAGAGCTATATAGAAAGTTTTAACAAGTTCCATGGTACTCAGGTTTGCTCTCTCTCTCTCTCTCTGCTTCCTGTGCTCTTTGCGAGATGTGACCCTTGGCTTCCTGCTCCAGATCCAGCGCATGCCTCCCACCAACAATGGACTCTAATTCTCTGGAACCAACAATCGTAAGCTCAATAAACTCTTCCTTTTTTATAAGTTCTTGGTCATGGTGCTTTAACAAAGCAACAGAAAAAGTATGAACTGAACATACATGTAAATTTGGTACCATAGGAGTTGGGGTGTTGGCCGCTGTGAAGATGGAAACCTGACGCGATGTGGAGGATTATTTGGATGACAAATGTAGAAGACTTTGGATTTTTGGGCTAGAAAAGCTGTTGGTTGACTACTGTAAGCAGAGCTTAAAGGCCATTCTAGTGGAGGCCTGGAAAAAGCATGGCTGCAAAAATGTAGTTTCCAGAGGAAAAGAGAACTTAGGCAGCAAACTGGGATATTTTGATAAAGAGTCTGGCAAGCAGTTACGCGCAAGCAGGACCAGTACGTCTTGTCCCCGATGCGAAAGCTTGAAAGGGAAGTCGCGATTCTGATTTCTCTTGTGAAGGATATTTCAAGACAGCTAGTGTGGAAATGTGGCATGGCTGTTAATGGTGAATATTGTGCCAGATGTTACAGTGAAAAAAGGAGCAAATGGGGCAGAAGAAATGCAGAATGTGCTGTTTGGATCTGATAACTGCAATAGGAAGATTAAAAGTGGGGCAAAGGCATGTGAAGAAGAGGCTCCCTTTCATATGATGAGACTAAAGTGATTAAGGAGGAGGATCCTGGTAGAGTTATACAAGTCAATACAAAAGATCAGTTAACCGCTTCAGCGGCAGACCAACCTCAGGCCTAATCCTGTCAACTTTTGAAGGAAAATAACTGAAAGGTTTTCTGCTACAAGTTCAGAGCAGAGAAAAATTGCAAACGTGGTTAAAATAGACAGGCCAGAAGGTCCAGTCACTCAACTTGCGGTCCAGAACATCGGCAGTTTCATTCATGTGGTGCTTGCTTTAGAGGCATGAAGTTTACAATAGTGAAGAGGTCATCAGTTCCTCCTCTGGTCCTTCAAGAAGGCTGCCAAAGATTAGGAGAGCGCTAGAGGGGAGTTGCCCCTGAAAATAAAGATAGGTCCCTTGTTGTATTAGTTCACTTTTCTGTTGATGTGATAAAGACACCGATGTAACCCAACGGTAACTCTTATAAATGAAGAGTTTATTTGAAGCTTATGTATTTGTACAGTTCCAGGGGAATTAGAGTCCATTGTGGTTCCAGGGAATTAGAGTCTTTTGTGGTGGGAGGCATGGTGACAAGGGCTGGGGTAGAAAGCCAAGGTTCACATTTCTAATGAGCACAGGAAGCCAGAGAGAGAGCAACTGGAGACCATGAGGCTGGTTAAATCTTCAACGTAAACCTGCCCCTAGTGCATCAAACTAAAACTCATCTCACACAGCCTAGAGAACCCCAAAGACTCTTACCAAAATATTAACAGCAAACCAACCAAGCTGGAGATAAGACTATCTGAAGCTAGAAAGCCTATGTGGGGAAACAGATATCCATCATTTCAAACCACGCACTAATCTCCCACTTCCCTGGCCCCATGAAGGTCATCCTGACACATTATGTATAAATGCAAGTTGCATTCATTCGAACAACCGCGCATATAAAGTCCCTATATATGTCTTCCCACATGATTTCATGCCAACTTCATACAAGTCCCCTCAAACAAGTCCAAAGTCTCTTCTGAGACTCAGGCCAAACTCCCAAACTAAGCTCCTGTAAAATCAAAAATTATGAAAAGAGTGCAAATTATACAAACTCTTCCAACGTACAGCTGAACTGAACTTACTACATCCCATTTATCCGAAAAAGGGAGTCGAATAGAGGCATAGTGAGGTAATACTGGACCAAAACGAGACCAAAACACAGCAGGGCAAACACCAAATCAAGTAGCTCCATGTGCAACTTCTTGGACTGACTTCCAAAGGGGCTTAGATGGCTCACTTCTTCCAGCTTTGCTTGCACATACATTCTTTTTTTTTTTTTTTTTTTTGTAAATGTGTATTAATGTACACTCGTCTTGATGCAACGTCTTGTGCACTCCGTGTCGTGCGAATGAGCCCGGCCAAGAAGGTTTCGAGTAGAGGGTATCAGAAATCTCCCCCTGCGAACTGTAGTAGTATCTCCTGGAAGATTTGGATTTCAGCACAGTTTTCTCAGCTCCATGTTGGGCTGCAATGGGGATCGCAACCCGGGTCCTCTGTAAGAGCCGGTCGGTATCACTCTTAACCCCTAGGGCATCTCTCCCCAGCCCCATAACATCTTCCTCTCTTAGAGGCTGGTACCCTTGCCTACTTCCCTATAATGCAAGCTCTCCAGTTTTGCGCACCACAATATCTCACAGGTCTGGCAAATATCTCACAGGTCTCGAATGTCTTCTTGGGGTCTTCACAGCTGGCCAGAACGACAGGCTTCAACCAATTTCACATTGCTGTCGACAACATATGGAACCATTCAGGGCCGTTTTTAGTTCAGGGAAGGCTCTGCTGTTTCTACTACTGCGTAGTTCTTTTTGCAGCTCATCCTGACGTGGAGGGAATAATGATGACACCCTTCACTCTTGAGTTGCCGCAACTTATGCCTCTAAAGCCAAACCACGTGAATTGAAGTTGCCCGAAATCTGCGCCTGCAACAGTTTGGGAGTATGGAACTCTTCTCCTACTTTAACCACATTTGCAATTTCTCTGCCCACAGTGACTTGTTTGCGGGCGATATTAGCTGGGTGTGGTCTTTGCCCTGAGCACGGTTACTGGAGTTGTCTTTGTGTTTTAACTTGTAAAATCTCCGTGCTCTTTCCTTAAATCACACTTTAGATCCTCTAGTGAAGCTGCACCATGTCTACGTTAGGCTGTCTTGAAATATACTGTGCCAAAGAAATTAGTCCTTTGTTTTTCAACTTAGCATCAGACAAGCATTTTGGCGCTCCTGAGTGGGCAAACTGCCTTGCTAGAGTGGCTTCTTTATCATAATACTATCAATACCAGTTGAATGCGCACTAAGTTCTCTATTGTCTTGCGCTCTGTGAACAACATATTATATTGCACAATGATTTCTACTCAGGCTTTGCTATAACTAGCAACATGGCCTGTTAAGCTCTGCTTACAGTAGTCTACAGCCTTTTCTATCCCAAAGTTCCAAAGTCTCCACATTTTTTCTCCAACATCCACATGGTCAGGTTCTCACAGCCAACAGCCTCGTCCACCTCTGTAGCCGTCTTATCAATAACTGTATTAGTCACTTTCTCTGTTGCTGTGTTAAAAATCGAACCTACGATTCTCTGAGTATTTACTACGTGACCAAGTAACATTATAAAAGGAAGAGTTTAATTTGAGCTATGATCTGTGGTTCCAAGGGAATTAGAGTCCATTGTGGTGGGAGGCATGGCGGCTGGAGCTGGGAACACGCCACAGCTGAGGGTCACATCTCCTAAAGAGCACAGGAAACAGTAGAGACGAACTCTGATTGGAGACCGTGAGGCTTGTTAATCTTCAAGTCAATAGATCATGACCCCCAGTGATCATAATCCTCTCCTAAACTTGGAAAGGGTAATGCACCGTTTGACGACACATACCTCTAAGATCTGCAAAACATGTGCCACCCAACTGGAGAACATGTTTTGAAACACCAAAGCCATGGGGGACACTCATCCAAAACACCACACATCATCCTGAGGGAGTCCTCGGGACACTCAGGGCAGGAACCTGAGGCAGGAGCTAAGCACAGGCCAATGGAGGATATGCTGCTTACTGGCTTGCTCCCTGGCCCATGCTCAGCTTCTGCTTTCTTAATAATCACGGATAACAACCCTTCCCCAGGGATGGCACCACCCACATTGGGTTGGACCTCCCACATTGCTCAAGACAATACTCCACAGACCAGATGTGGCCATAGGCCAGTCCATATGGACGAGACTAATGGTCTGTCACTATTGAGCCGCTCCTCAATCCGGGGTGTCAAGCTTTGACCTCTAAAGTTATCACACATGCATTATTATGAACAGATGAAGGTGTGCTTATGAGATTCAGTTTATCAGCAAGAAATGATTCCTGGTAGCTTGAAAATTTCATATATACATATATAATTATGTATATGATATATATATATGATTGATTTACGAAAGTTGAAAATTCCTGACCATGTCCAACGAACAAGCTATCCAGAGAGAAAAGGTAGGACGTGTGTTATCGCTGCATTACTCAATACCTGTCTGCTTTTTTTCTAGCTCTGAGGAGACGAATGATGCTGACCTATGAAATGATTCGGGGGCTCGGTGAGTAGAATTGAGAGTTTAGCGTTTACAATTTGGGGTGTGAATGGTGAAACACTTATCGGACATATATATGTACTGGATTTACTTAGTATTTAGATCCCTAATTTGAAATTTCAAGCTATCAATATGACATTAGATGCCTCATTTCCCATCAGCTGTGATGGTCGTGAGAGCCATTGGGCTTGTGCTGGTAGTTTGTGATCGATGCGAGGCATCTACCTGTGCAATTTGGCATTCGATTAATTTGGCTGTTATGCTATTTACATTGAAGGATGCTTGTACTCATAAAGTTATTTACTTTTTGTTAGACAAAATGAAAAAATATAAAATGATATAAGAAAAAAAAGAAGATAAAATTAGAAGTCTGGTGAGAATGGCAATCAGTAGCCTCATCTTCTCCTGAAGGCATGCATGCAAGGATGTAGTAAGATGAAGTTCCTAAAGTGTCTTCGAAGTTATAGATTTGCAACAAGATCACCATGGTGGTCGGCGTGTTTTGAAAGGCAGGCAGATTTTATTTTACTTTACTTGCATTTCTCATAATGTTCATTTGTTAAACTGACTTTTGATAAGTATTAAGGATATCTAATGATGGATAATGAAAGGGGGAGGGGCTGGGAATGGATTGGCCATAAGCGTTTAAGAGACCATAATGTTCTGATCTTGCCAGAAGACCTGGGTTTGATCCTCCAGCACCCACATGGCGGCTGAGAACCGTCTGTAACTCCAATTCCAGGAGAACTCCAGTTCCAGGGGAATCCGAGACCCTCTTCTGACCTCCGTGGCATTGCATGACACGGGTACACAAGCCTACATGCAGACAGTACATTCATACACAAAAATAAATAAATAAAATAATTAAAAAAAGATAAAAGAAAGAAAGGGGAGGAGAGGAGAGAGCAATGAAGTAAAGGAAAGAAGGAAGAAGGAGAGGAAGAAAGAAGGAAACAAAGAGGCCATGGAGGAGAGAATTGACTTTAGCGTGGTGCTTATCAGATATTAGCTGTATTGGGCTCTCCCTTTTATTTATTTTTTACAGAATTTTTGTGTATTTCACGTAGAACATCTTAATCAATCTTCACTCCCTTTATGCCCTCTTCTCACAATGCCCCCCACTGGAGTTCATGCACTCTGTCATTTGACCTAAGGGCCATTGTGTTGTTAGTGTTCCTGAACTTCCCTCAGTGCGAGTTCATCCACTGAGGTCCAGTCAGCCAATCCAGAGTCCTTCACGTTAAGATCTGCTCTTCCTCATGCAATAGTAATCAACTACCAATATTTCTTCAGCTAAGATTGGGGTCTGCTGCCCATTTCTCCAGTTCTGTGCTGGGTTTTTGTCTGCTTGAGTTTGCATGGGTCTTGTGCATGTTGACACCATTACTGTAGTTTCATATGAGCAGGGTCCCAGGAGCTTGTAGGATTCTATTTCTACGTGATCATTCACCTCCTGTCTGGCTCTTACAATCTTTCCATCCCCTCTTCTGCGATGGTCCCTGAGCCCTGGGTAGGTGGAGTTTAATATGGGGGACCTGTCCAAAGACCTATCTGCAGACTCCTAATCTCCATGGTTTGGTCATTTGTGACCTTTTGTGTTTCTGACTCTCTGTTGCATGAGGGAACTTCATTAATGAGACTTGAGAAATTAATTAATGTACTTTTTACCCCTCGTTCTATGTTGCATGAGCCTTAGGTATAGAGGTTTCATTGCAGATGTGCCATTTAGACTTGGGAAATTCACAGAAAATGTCTGTGTGTGAGCAATTATGGTACTCTGTAGTAATGCAGTCTGCTGCAAAAAAAGCTTCTTTGATGGGTGGTGCCTGGGATACTTGACTGTAAATAGAAGGATACATATTTTGCACTTAGTAAGAAGTTATAGGGATGTGAAAGCTTTGGGAATTTCTCTAAGATCTATGACCTCTCCAGCCACTGTATTTGGCTATTTTTACAATACCACACATGAGGTTCCTCCCTTTGAGTGGGCTTTAAGTCCAATTAGGTACCTGTTTATTCTGCCTGAGATAAAAGTACCACTACAGCACCAATGTCATATGCTGTGCCAGACATTGATGTGGCTATTTGGTCTTAAAGCTGTTGTTGGACCATTGGTTTATGTTCTCTCTTAGAAGCATGCATAGTGCTGTCTCCAAAGCTATGGGAGCTAGCTTTCTGCGGACGTGGCTTCCAGGTCAGTTTGAGTTCCATTGCTCTGATCTGGTCTCTGAGGTATGTCCTGTCACAGGGTCTTACCTTCAAGTTCTGGGAGGCAATCAAGGGCTGTGGCAATAATCTGTGTAGTTTTGGGAGTCTCATGAACTACCCCGACCAACAACTCAAAGGAATGTTTGTCCTGTCTGGCATTGTTCTTGTTATGTAGGCTTCAGCTATGCACATGGACTCGTGTAGAGATACTATATGTATAATTTGTCATTAGATTATTAAACTAATATGATTCAGTCAGGTTTTTATACTAGCTAGGCATTATTTATCCCCCCCCCCATGTCTAGCCCTTCCTCCCTGCCTTCCCCATTTAAAGTGTCCCTGTTTTTCCCATTTCTCTCTTGGTGTCCTGTGGTCCCACCTCTCTGGAACTCCTTCTTTCCCTCCATCTCCAAATTTCCCTATACGACCCTTACTCCCTCTCATTTCCCCATCTCCTTCAGTCCAGTACCTGTTTGAACCCTTCTCCCAGTATTCTCTACCTCTGCCTCATTTCACCTATATTATATACTATCCCCCTCCTTAAAAGCATCCCCCCACCAATGGCCCATGTATAGTTTCCTGGCTTCTATATGTAGTCCATATTAAACGCACAAACAATTTGACTAGGAACCCTCATATGAAAGACAGCATGTCGTGTTTGACTTTGGGGACCTGAGTGACATCACTCAGTGTTATTTTTTTCAGTTCTGTCCATATGCCTACAAATCTCATTTTTCCTAACAACTGAGTACTATTCCATCATGCAATGTATCACATTTTCATTACTCATTTGTCAGTTGATGAACACATAGGTTGATTCTGTAAGGTTGTAGCCCACTTAAATCAGGGATTTCAGGAGCCTAACTGAGGCAGAAGATCTGAAAAATAATTATCTTGGACTGCATTCCTGCAACCTGAGAAATGTTGCTGCAACATCCTGCAATCATACCTCACTGGAGACCAAGCCTCAGTCTCTCTTGAGATGCTTCTATTGATACCAGCCACAGGTCCCAGTTTCCCTCAAGATGCTTCTACTGATACCAGACACAGACCCACCTACGCCCATTCCCCCATCTCCTTGTCCCCCATTTTCTTGCAAACTCACTTCCTTGTGTGCTTGGGTATAAAAACTGCCATTTTGGGATATCCTAACTCTGGTCATCCTAATCTCGATTTAGGCAGGCCAGTCCCCACCCAGTAAATCCGACTTCTTCACTGGAGTCCTGACTCTCCTTCCTCCCTGCATCAGGTCTCCCCTCTGGCTGGACCTAACAGATTCCATTTCCTAGATATTGTCAATAGAGCAGCAATGAACATGGATGAGCAAGTATCTCTGGGGTAGGATACTGAGTCCTTTTGGGCTTATGCCCAAGAGCATGTAGCTGGGCTGTTTGGTAGTTCTAGTCTTAGTGTTTTTAAGGAATCTCTGAACTGATTTCCATAGTGACTGCACCAGTTCACAGTCCCACGCGTGCGTGGACTAAGGAAGGGGTCCTCTTTTCCCATATCTCATATGCATTAGTTGTCTCTTGTTTTCTTGATGATTGGTATTCTGACCAGGTGAGATGGAATCTCAGAGCAGTTTTCATTTACATTTCCCTGATAGTTAAAAACACTGAATACTTTCTAATTTTAACTTAATTTTATTTTTTGAGAATTCCGTACATGAGTATTATGTGTGTATCATGTCCTCCCAGCCCCTCCTGCTCCTCCTGTGTCTTCCTCGTTCCCTCTTGATTTCTTGTCCTCATTTTGATTATTATTGTTGAATGTACATACATACATACATACATACATACATTTATAAACATGTGCACTCACATTTACCCCTTCATGACCCTCTGAACATGTACACACACATAAACACAGTTTGGAATTATTCATTCTAATGAATACTATTGATTTTTTTTTAAATTAATGTTCATGTGTGTGTCTGTATATGTGTATATATGTAGTGGGGTGCATACCTGTGCGTACACGGAGGCCAGAGGAGTATGTTGGGTGTCCTGTTTGCCTTATTCCCTTGAGCCAGGATATCTGACTGAACCTGGAGCCTGGCTGGTAGCCAGTGACCTGCAGTGAGCTTCCTGTTTCTGTCCTTCACAGAGCTGGGGTTAAAGATGTGTTTGTGAGCCCACACAGCTTTTACGTGGGTTCTGGGGGTTTGAACTCAGGTCCTTATGCTTGGGCAGCAATGCCCTCTTCTGCTGAGCTGTTTCCCCAGCCCTTTGAATGGTGTTGATTTTTATGTTTATTTTGAGGCCAACCACTTTAGTTTCTAAGTTATATTAGCAGTTTGGCAGTGATGCTTCTGGAACCCCTTGGTCTTAAAGAATGCTTTGACATCTGATGTGGGATATGCTATAAAATGACCACCATGCCCCTTTGGCTCCCAATTATATAACACAGATGCTAGGTCGGTGTATGTACATAGACTGTTGGCAGGGCCCTGACTCAAGTACTTCCCAGTCTCTCTCTCTTCATCTACAGTACTTACTGCATGTGCTTTCCCGCTTTGCTGGGCACCAGCTCCTGCTCTGTGCTGTGGTTAGGGAGCCAGTGTAATCCTATATTTCAGTTGCACCTTAAATGTCCTTGCAACTCCATGAGCACTATTCCTTCTCACCTCAGCTCTCCAGAGCCCTGCCTTCCCTTCCTTCTCAGCACAAACTAGGCTAGAGTATTCAAAACAAGCACTCTCTCGTCCTATTTGCTTTCCCCAAAATATCCCCACAGAATAGTTTAATGATAACAGTCACTTACATCTCACTGAGTACCTGCTAGGTTCTGGGGAGTCTGAGTCTGAGAAAAGCCATTGTCCTTATGGAACTTGTATTCTATGGGGACTCTGTCAGAGAAAGGGAGGAAAATCCCTATTTTCATTAAAGAAGAATAAGCCCCATAAAATATCACACTTCTGCACAACTTGTTTATTATTTATGCACATTACATAGAGTCATTACTTCTCCGCTTGCTTGTGAATTCCTGCGGGAGCCAAGGCAGCACTGATTGCTCCTCCCTTCTCCGGAGCTCAGAGCTCAGCCAGGACTCTCCTAGCCTGAGTATTTACTGCCTCTCTGTATGGGGTGGCTGAATAACATCCCTCAGACTCTTCTGGTTGCTTTTATTTAGCTGGTCCCCCAAGGCTGACTACACCTTCCCTGAGGTTTGGAGCTTAAAAGAAGCAACTTTGGGGGCGGGGGACAGGCGTGCTAAGTGAAGGTGGCAGCGATTGCGGCCTTGGTGGTATTTGTTGTGTTAAATGAGAGAACTCACTCTCCTCTGTGGTTCGTTAATTATGAGTGTCTTTTTTTCCCTTACAGAACAAAGAAGTAAGAAAAAGATTCCTTTTCAAGAAAAGCCAAAGGATCATTATAGATCTTTCCTTTTGACATTCCTAAACAAGAACAGGCTAGATGGTGTCATTTTCAATTCTTGCCCTAACTAGTATTGTTTGATTTTTTTTTCAGATTGTGCTGAATTTTTATCCAATTTTGTTTGTGTTGGGTGAACAGTACCTTTACACAGAATAACTAATCTTTCCTTCTCTCTTTCTTTCTTTCTTTCTTTCTTTCTTTCTTTCTTTCTTTCTTTCTTTCTTTCTTTCTTTCCTTCCTTCCTTCCTTCCTTCCTTCCTTCCTTTCTTCTTTCTTTCTTTCCTTCTTTCTTTCCTTTCCTTCTTTCCTTCTTTCTTCTCTCTACATAATTAAATGGTATCTGTCTTCTGAGTTTGCTTGAGAACTAACCTTCTGTATGCTGTTAGTTTTTCTTTCTGTGAGGTAGGAATAACATCTTAGGCCCCCAGAAACAAAGCAGCCATAGACATCATACTTGAAATTTTTTTCCTCATTATTCCCATATGGCAAGCTCGCAACAAAAAAGAAAACTTGGTGTTGTCTTCTAAAATTCAAAGATTTGTGCTTTTGTTATAGATTTCGTGAGCTTTTGTTCTAGATTTTCTTTCCACCCACCTGGCTTATGAGTCCTGTTATGTGCTAAGGAAACGCAGAGAACAAGTTTCATAAGGAGCTTAGGAAAAGCTCCAAAATCAATTTTTTGCAAGTTTCGAAGATTGCTTCAGGGACTTATAAAAATGTAAGTGGAGACTTGCTATCTCATCTGTCAGATTCAAACCAGGGATAACCGGAAGTTCTAATAGCTTAGCACTGGATCGAAGGTTTCTCTGAACAGATTTCAAATGGGGGTACAAATTAAATCTGCATATGTCATTTAAAATCCTAATATGTGTCAAAGAACTGACAGAATGCTGGTCCTGGAGCAAAGAGCAACTGGTAGGCAGCATATACCATACCTGTGTACTGTTCATCTTTCTTGAGTGGCTAACATTTGAGTTTACTTTCTGTAGGAGCCAAATCCATTTAAGATTAGAACCAAAGCCATGCATGTTGGTACATACCTTTAGTCCCAGCACTTGTGAGGCAGAAGGAGATGTATCTCTGGGAGGTTGAGGCCAGTGCCTCCACAGGAAAACCCTGTCCCAAACAAAAAACAAAACCAAACAAACAAAAAACAGAACGAAAGCATCTTTCTTAATAAATGAGGTGTTTTTATATTAAAAAAAAATTACATCTGGTATAGGGAAAACTGAGAAGAAGGTCTAACAGTTAAAGACTGGTGAGAGAGATGCTGGGAGTCCTGTGCAGTTGATTTTAATGTGATGTTGCCCTTCTGTGTTTATTTCAAGGCATCAAGTAACTTATTCATGCATTCATTTTATGATTGCAAATGTGCTTTTCTGTTTTGCTCCCTGAAGTAGATGAAATGGTTATATGCCTCAAAGTCAAACATAAAGTTAAAAATCACCTGCTTGCCTTACTTTTTTTTAATTAAAAATTTTTTAAATTTTATTTATTTCATATGTGTATGAATGTACTGTGTGCATGCAGGTTTGTGTACCCGTGCAATGCTGCGGAGGTCAGAAAAAGGTGTCTGATTCTCCTGGAACTGGAATTAACGACAATTCTCAGGCACCATGTAGGTGCTGGGGATTGAACCTGGGTCCTCTGCAAGAGCAGTTGGTGCTCTTAACCACTAGGCCATCTCTCCAGCCTAGCTCTGGTGTACTTTTATTGGTACAATTAAACTATGGTAGTCTCCCTTCCCACCTTCAGACTTTTTTGGTGGCCTGGCATTTTTCAGGGTTTTGTTGTTTTGTTTTGCAGAATAGAAAAAGTATTCTCCAATCCTGTAGGCATGAAGACTTAGTTTCTGGAGTGAAATTATGGCAGTAACAATTGCTGACATTATTGGCACAGAGCTAGTCTGCAGGTGGGCAGTACCCGGCATACTTATGATTAAATCGAATGTACATAGTTATTCTGTGGGTTATGGTATTTTTTTTTTTTTTCTGAGCTGGGACACATGTAGAAGTTTAGGCTCAGATCAGAAAGGTTAAGTAACTTGGCTAAAGTTCCTTAAATGGAGGAATTAGGATTTGAATACAGGCATGTTGACAATGGAGCCATGATTTTAACTGCTGCTGTATCAAGCCTTCTTTACTTACCTGTAAAGTAGTCACTGGGAAGGTTAGATCAAATACAAGTCAAAGCACCTGTGTCCTCTGGTGTAAGTGTTATCTGACAGAGATTTCCTCCCTGCCGTCTTTGTTTGGGTGCTGGGAATTCCTGGATGTCTGCTTCCTGACTGGGAATGCAATGTGATCAGCTGCTGAGGTTCCTGAAGGCGTGGCTTCCTACTGCAGTACTACTCAAACCATGAGTTAAAATAAACCTTCTCTTCCTTTAATTCCCCTTCCATATATTTTATCACAGGAACACCTAATTAACATAGGTATTCAAGAGCCTCCAATTCTTGCTCTAGGATGATAATTGTGACTAGTCTAAATCAAAACTGACACTTCCATCATTTTGCTACTAGTTGGTTTAGGAAAGGTCTTTTGGCTAATTCTTCCAGTAAGATATCAAGAGAACTTAAGACAGAGATGGCTCATGGGGTAAATGTGCTTTTCCTGAAACCTGAGATCAATCCCGGGCACCCACAGGGGTAGGAGAGCTGACTCCTGGACATTATCCTCTGACTTCTACACATGTCCCACCCATGTTAATAATAAAAGTGAAATTTAAGATGAAGGGAAAAAAAAAACAAAGATAATTTTACATAATGAGTTCAGGAAAGGTATAGTTTGCTTTGAAAAAGAGATAAAGGAAAAGACACTTTCTGTTTTCCTCTTCTGAACACTGCTGTGGAGGCCATGAAGCTGGGAGGGTGTGGCCCCATCATGCAATCTTGAAGACACAAGATGTGCACTGAGGAAAGCTCATTCAAAAGGCTGAAAAAAAAGTGGGTGCTTAGAATGATGTTAAACTGCTAAGTGAATCTGTTTCAGAACCACACTACGACTAAACCTTCTATTTTGGAAAAATAAAAAGTCCAATTGATTAAGACACTTTGAGTTGAGTGCCCCCCAACATTCCAGTTGGTACATCTGTGTTCCAGACCACAGCCCCTCCATTCGACTCCTCCACACGTCTTACTCCCTTACAGATGCTAGCCCTCTGTGTATATGTGTGTGTTTTATAGTTTGTGTTAAGCTTGAAACTGGCTCAAAGATGTTCTAAACAGATGTTCGAGAGTTTCCCAAAGAGAGGTATTTTGAAAGAAGTTGGATAGTTTTGACTTTAAGAACTAAATATTTACAGTCTCTCCAATCCTCTAAGGCTGTCCAGAAGAAAATTGTAAGTGAATGTTCTAAGGCATACAGAGCAAGATGAAGAATGCACACAAGGACCCTCCAGAGACGATCAAACTACATGAAATCTTACACAGCTTTAAGCAAACTTGCAGAGCCCAGTGCACAGTGAGCTGGGAGGGCGTTAGTGTCTATCCCAGGGGACCTTTCCGTCCCCTTGGGATCTCCCGTCAGTGATTAATGAGGCTCATCTACCAATATGTTATTATCATCACCAGGAGATCCTTTAAAGAACTGGACTAGAGAAGATAGCTTTCTCAGCTGTGGTTTAAAATACTGTTGGGTTTTTTGCTCATCTCGTGTGTGATGAGATCACAATGAAATGAAACAAGCTCAAGCAAGTGAGTGGCTGGTGTTTGTACTGCAGTTTGGTGCAGATGGGATGCTAAAGGCATATGGTGAGGTCTCTTTGGCTGTGGTCCCTAGCTGTGGCAGGTCCTCCGTGTCAGCAGTGTACATCTGCCTTTACAAGCCAGACTCATAGCACTCATCTCCTATGCAGCCCATGATGACGGGGAACATTTCTTATCTGGCTGGCTTGTTAGGATGGGGCTCGCAGACCCTGTATGTGTCGCATGTTCATAAATGGGCTCAGAGTTGTCTCCAAGACTGTCTTATAACCTGATTATGAACATTAATGTTTTTACTTGATCTAGGCCTCCAAATACCATGTGTCTGGGTGTTCTTCCTAGAGCATTAGAGTGCTTTTATTCTTGCATATGAGTCATTTAAGAAACATCTCCTCTAGTTTGTTCTGCGTCTGTAACTAAGCACAGTCACTTTATCTGTTTATGGTTTTGTTTCTCTTAAATAATGAATTCTGTGAGGACAAAGGCTCTTGTACTTTTGAATCCCCAGAACATAGCACCATGCCTGGCTCTTTATAGTGGCTGATCTATGAGCCTTCTTATTTTCTTCTTATGACTTCACGGGCCACCAAGAAAGACTTAAAGACAAAGTATTAGATCTTATCCTGCTCTTTAATGTGAGCACTGGAAAGAGCTAAGCAGAGCCCAACCCAGTTGGTGTTCTGTGTGAAGCCAATAATTCTGAGGTGGTGGATGCTTTCCTGGAACCCACTTGTCCTGGATAAGGGCAAGAATTCAGAAGTATATTTGCAGGAAATCAATGGTGATCTTGTTACAGCTCAGGAAGCCAAGGCAAAAGATCACTCCTCTCCAAGCCCAGGATTTTGGAATTGGCAGGCATGTTAATAGGGTATGTCCATGGTTACTAAAAAATGGAAAGTTGGAAAAACACTAACTCTGGAGTTTTATAATTGTCTGTTTATCGACAAACTGTATAAAAATTGAAGATTTAATTAGGGAGTTGGCCTGGCAAGTGGGTTTGAGACTTTCATAAAACTGGTTAACACAGTGAAACAGAAATATATTAAGTATGGTATTTCCTACTTGACAAGATCAAAATTGCCCTGCTACCAAGCCTATCAAAGTAATCCCACCTCCTTGTGATCTGTTTGCCTTTTTCCAGTCATCAGAATTCAGATGCCATCACATGGGGCAAGGGATGCTACACAGGGAGTCGTAAGTGGATTGTCTTTGTTGGAACATGTTATTTTATGTTCCTACCTCTTTCTCAAAGCATTCTGGGAATCATGTAAAAATACTGACACACTCTATCTTGCAAAGGAAACCAACAGAGAGAAGTTGGCTCAGAAAGGGAAACTCAATGCTTGCTATTTGAAAGAGGCCTAAGGAGCCTTAGTGCTTAAAGGGCCCTAAAAACAAGCGTTCACTTTGAAATCAAAATTACTTTCCAGATCCAAGCAAGCACCCAGCTTTGGAATGGAGCCTGTTAAGTCATGCTTAAGGATTCTCAAGCGAATAGAATGGTCACAGTCCTGGTAGCTTCAAGCTATAGTCGTTCCATGGCTCCACCTCTGTGGCAGCAAGACACTGAACTCTCAACATTGTACTATGGTGAGTCGTAACCTAGGACAGCAGGTACTGTGAAGATAAGACTACTGACATGGAGTCGTGCGTGATGTTTCTTCACTATTCTCCTTCCCTTTGCCCTTTTGCATGTAAAACAGCAGTTTCCAGAAATGCTGGTTTGGAGATAGAGGTTGAGATGAAGTGTAAACACAACCATAGGAGTATCTGAGAGAGAGAGATAAGGCTGTTTATTGGTAGCAGAGAGTTCACCAAGGAATTAACATACTCAAAGGCAGTTGAAAGGAAATTAGGATGGCCACCATTGAGATTTAATTTTTAAAGGATATTTTATTTATTATTTTTATTTTATGTGTGTGAGTGTATTGCCTGCGTGTATGTGGGGGCACTGGTGTTGTACGATGCCCTCAGAGGTCAGAAGAGGGTGTTGAATCCCCTGGAACTGGAGTTACCGACAGTTGTTAGCTGCCATGTTAATATGAAATCACATGGAAGTCTTTTCATTTCACTCATTTAGGTTAGTACCCAGGTTACTCTCTCGACTGCAACTAGTGTATAGAAAGTTTCACTCCTGCCTCTCCATTGCTTGAGAAGCTACGACCTTTCAACCATATCTTCTTATGCTTTTCTCTATCATATCCCAATATTACTTGAACATCTAACCAACCTCTCAAGTTTTAAGCAAAACTGCAAAGAGAATATTTCTTAAAAAAATTTTTTTTATATATATTTTGTACAAGATTATCAAATCTAGACCCATGTCCCCCACCCTATCCCCCCACCCCACCAGAGCTCATGTATTCTGCCAAACATGCTTTTCATCTTTCTCAGTCTTTCTCAAAATTCTCCATGTGGAAGCTGACTGTTTTGAGCAGAAGTTCATTGTTTCAGTCAGTTCTTTGATGCAGTCCTTTCTGTTGTTGTTGTTTCTAATATGCATCACTCCCAACTGCTTGGACAAAAGCTCAAGGGGCTGTGCATAAGAAATACTTACAACTAGGTAATTGGCATTAGCATCCACAGATGTGTGATACCATTTGTCGTTTGTTTTTCTGGGACTGTGTTACTTCACTCAGCATGATGTCTTCTAGCTCCAGCCATTTTCCTGAAAAGCTCATGATGTCAGATTTCTTTACTGCTGCATAGAACTCCATTGTGTAGATGTAGCACATTTTCTCTATCCACTCGTCAGTTGAGGGCAAAGAGAGTATTTCGAAAGTAGATAGGAAGTTTTCTTTTGTTACTAAGAATGAGTGAGTACTATTTCATTCATGATGCTGATACAGAAAAATATGTTGGCATGTTATTGACTTAATACCATGTTTTTGTTCATAAGAACGGAATTCATAACTTCTAAAGCTGTTATAAAAAAAAGAACTAAGAGGGCTGGAGAGATGGCCTAGTGGTTAAGAGTGCCCACTGTTCTTGCAGAGGACCCAGGTTCGATCCCCAGCACCCACGTGGCAGCTGAGAACCATCTTTAACTCCAGTTCCAGGGGAATTTGACACCCTCTTCTGACCTCCAAGGCATTGCATGATACGGGTGCACAAACCTACATGCAGACAGCACTCAGACACATAAAAAATTAATAAAATTTAAAAAAAGAACTAAGAAAAGTTAATCAATAGAACCAGCACAGCAGGAAAAGGACAGAGAGTGTGGGTTAACAGAGGCGAAGTGTCAGAAGGAAGGCCACACCAATGCTTACCATGAGGAGAGGAAACGAATTAATATCCAGAAAGCCAAACATACTTTTCTCTCTCCCTCTCTCCTGTCCTTCCGGTCGTCCCCACACACCCTCCCCATAAGAAGAAAGACAAAACAGAATTTTATGCTGTTTATCAGAGACATATATAAGTTAAAAATAACATAAAATATTCAAAGAAAATGAAAGTAAGAAGTACTCATATTAACATCACACCGAGTAGAATTTGAGTCAGGAGTAGTAAATAAAGACCATTATTTTATCTCAGTGAAAGGTATAACTTATAATTAAGATATAGAACTAAATTCATGAGAAAAATATCATAATATATCAAAAAAAATAACTTGTATGAATGCAGTTGCAAGCAGGTTTATTTCGACAAGTTAAATAAAGGTAAGTAATATAAAATATATTATGATTAATATATTTAATATTACAATTTAAGATATTTAACATAAAATGTTATAAATGCTTAAAAAGTCTGCAAAACAAGAATATTCTTTCTCCTCAAATTCTTTTGGAATGTTTACCAAAGCACTTAAAATAAAGTACATAAAGAACCCTTCATAAAATTGGCTTCATCACGTGATTTTTGTACGAAAAGAGCATTCTAAATTTTTTCATTTTAATTGATGAATATCATTTAGCAATTTACACAGGCTTATAAACAATGATCCCCAAATTTAACAGCATTAGTATAAGTCCTTCATAGACCAACAGTGGAACTGCCTCCCCAAGAGCTGTCGCCATTTGAACACGAAAAGTCTCCTGGAGACCCACGTATCTAAACAGCTGCCCACTGTCTTGTGGCACTGTTACAGGAAGTTGTGGAAGCTCTTGGACCCAGAGCCTCCCTAGCAGATGGAAGGCCTTACAGCCAGGGCTTATGGGTGGTAGCCCAGCCCTACTTCAGGCGTGAGGTCTCTGACTCCTGCTTGGCCACAAGACAAATTACCTTACTCATCCATCATGGAAAGGTGCCATTTTTACTACCATGATGCCATGTAAACCGTGAGCTAAAATACATCCTTATTATCCTAGGTTGCTTCTGTCAGATCCTTCACCCAGCAATGAATGAAAAAGGCTGATTTTATTAGTTAGTTTTCTCATTACTGTGACAAGAAACAGCTTCGGAAAGGAAGGGCCTGTTTTGGCTTATAGTTCAAGAGGACACAGTCTATTTATTATAGCAGGTGGAGTGCCTTGAGGGCAGGAGCCCAGGCTAGTTGGTCACATTGCATCCACAATCAGGAAGCAGAAAGTGAGCAGGAAGTGGGACCAGGCTATCGAACCTTAAGGCCCTCCCAGTGTCATACTTCCTGTGCTAAGGCTCTACCTGCTAACTGTTCCACAACTTTCCAAACAGCACTACCAGCTGGGGAACAGTGTGTAGGCATGTGAGCTTATGGGAGACGTTTTATATTCAAATCACAACTCTCTCCCTAGCCTCCATGGGTTTTGAGCAACTCACAATGCAAAATGCATTGATTACAACTTCGAAGGGCCCCATAGTCTATAACAGTGCCCACATTATTGAAAAGCCTAAAGTCCTGCCAGGAGTCCATTCCGTACTTGCTGTACTTTCCTTGGTGGTGACGCATGCTCCCAGCGTGGTCACCAAACTGCACATTTTCCATGTTTTTTCCCACTTGTTGTTCACTGTAGCTCTGGATGAGGGCAGTGCACAATAACCATGGTACAAGCCAAATACTATCTTGTCCTTAAGTTTCTTCTACCAAAAACACAAGATCATTTCTCTTGGATTCAGCCTCACTCAAGTTCTCAGGACACAGGCAGAATGCAATCAGTTTTTCTTCCAGAATAAAACCTGAGTGGCCTCCAGCCCAGGCCCCAGTAGAATCTTCATCTCTCTCTAAAACTTCACGGGCCAGGAATCCACTGTCCGCATTTATCTCAGCCTTCTGGTCTACCACATTCCCATCAGAATGACTCATTAAGCTGTGCTTATAGCATCCTCTGGCTCCTTTATCCCTCAGCTACACAGTCTTCCAAAGATCTGTTATCACAGCGATGTCACTTCCTCCTCCTTCTCCTCCTCCTCCTCCTTCTCCCTTCCCGTCCTCCCTCCCTCCCTCCCTCCCTTCCTTCCTTCCCTCTGTCTCTCTCTCTTTCTTTCTTTCTTTCTTTCTTTCTTTCTTTCTTTCTTTCTTTCTTTCTTTCTTTCTTTCTTTCTNTTGTATGACTGGACTCGGCTCCAGAGCAGTCTCCCTCCCTCAACTCCCCAAAAGATTTACACACTGAGCAGAGGTCACATTCTTTTTTTTTTTTTTTTTGGTCTTTTCGAGACAGGGTCTCCCTGTAGCCCCAGCTGTCCTGGAATTCGCTCTGTAGATCCGCCTGCCTCTGCCTCCCAAGTGCTAGGATTAAAGGCGTGCGTCACCACGCCCGGCTAGAGGTCACATTCTATGGTGCTGGCTGAAGGTCTGAAGCAGTTCATCCTGATTTTGGTAATCTTCAAATACTTGAGTGTTGACTAAATTTCACCGGACCAGGAGACCCCAGGGTGGTCTAAAAAGATGTGGATTAGCCGGGAGTGGTGGCGCACGCCTTTGATCCTAGCACTTGGGAGGCAGAGGCAGGCAGATCTTCCTGAGTTCAAGGCCAGCCTGGTCTACAGAGCGAATTCCAGGACAGCTGGGACTACAGGGAGACCCTGTCTCGAAAAAACAAAATAAATAAATAGAAATGGATTAGGAAGACACAGGAGCACAGGCGTGCTCCAAAGCCCTGGCTTTGAAGGGCAGAAGATGTCGGGGACCAACTGAAGACATCCTTCCAGTGAGAGGGATGGGGCAAGGAACGACCTCAGAGTTCAGTGGGGGAGGGGCTAGTTGGGAGTGTGGAAAGCTGCATGGCTGGGCCACAGCCACAGGTGATTTTTTTCTTTTTTTCCTTTTTTGAGACACAGTCTCACTGTGTAGCCCCGGCTGGCCTAGAACTCATATATCTGCCTGCCTCTGCCTCCCAAATGCTGTGATTAAAGGGGAGCGCAAGCATGCCTCGTTGCTTCTTATGTTTCTTATGTGCCTGTGGAACTAGAGCTACAGGTGGTCGTGAGCTGCGTGATGTGTGTGCTGGGAACGGAACATGGGTCCCTGGAAAGGCACTGAGTGTCCCTCACCATGGAGGCGGCTCTCCAGCCCATTTGTTCCCTTTTGCTGACATCCCTGCCCCAATTTATCAACAGCCAGGAGCCAAACCATGAGCATCTAGGGCTTTTGGGAAACCAGTAAGAACCCCTAGGTTTGCCACGAGTCAGCCATACAACACAGCGGATAGAAAATGGTCAAAGCAGGCCAATCAAAGCCAGCGGCAGGAGAAGAGACTATGGGGGCTTAGTCCACAGCCCAAGGCAAAGCTTTGGGTACAGGACTAGCTTTCCATGGGGGACCCAGGCCTGCATATGCCTGATGACTGGAAGCTACCATGGCCTGTGGGACTTGAGGAAGCACCAAGGCCCCATCTTTTTTTTTTTTTCTTTTTTTGAGACAGGGTCTCCCTTTAGTGCCAGCTGGCTTATAGCTCTCTATGCACACCAGGCTGGCCTTGAACTCACAGAGATTAAAGGTGTGTGCCACCATGCCCGGCCTAGGAAGGCAAATTTTTTTTTTTCTTTTTTGAGACAGGGTCTCCCTGTAGCCCCCAGCTGTCCTGGAACTCACTCTGTAGACCAGGCTGGCCTTGAACTAACAAAATCCGCCTGCCTCTGCCTCCCAAGTGCTACGATTAAAGGTGTGTGCCACCACACCCAGAGGAAGGCAAATTTTTTTAACCACTTAGTGATATATCTGATGGCAAGTGTCAAGGCCAGGCAAGGCCTTCTCTATCCACAGGATTCACTGACAGATTGGTGGGATCTGGCCTGATCTGAACTGCATAATGAACGTGGGTCTCAAGCACATCTGTAATCTCAGCACTTAGGAGGACTACCACACCTTGAGGGCCAGGATAGCCTGGGATACAGAGACCCTATCTCAACAAAACAAAACAAATCCGGGTGTGGTGGTACACACCTTTAATCCCAGCATTTGGGAGGCAGAGGAAGGTAGTTCTCTGTGAGTTCAAGGCCAGCTGGGGCTACAGGAAGACCCTGTCTCAAAAAGACCAAAGCATATGAAAAAAATGGAGAAAAAAAAAAAAGAAAAAAAAAAGAAAAAAAAAGAAAAAAAAAAAAAAAAAAAAAAAAAAAAAAAAAAAAAAAAGAGTTTGTTTCAAAAGATAAATAAAAACTTGGTTGTGTACTTAATATTCTATTCTTCACATTGGCAAACATCAAAAGGAATTAATATGCCTATTAATGGCAAGTGTTTAAGAGGGAAAAGTACTATTGATAATCACATAAATGGACATGATCTTGCTGGATGGCACTTTACCAATAAGCAAAAATTCACACATTTTTATACACTTATTGTAATGATGGGTTGATCAGAGATACAGTCTGGAACTTAAACCACAAAGCCTGTTAAACAGTTACATTTTTAACTGGAGGAAAAAGAACTAATATCAAGAACAAAAGAATGAGGCAATACTGCAAAATGGTTCAGGGACCTATTATTATAGCTATTATGTACCATGGTTACACTGAAATTTCTCCTAGAGCCAGGGCTGCAGAGGGGAATTTTTGTTATTTGTACCTGTAAGATTTTTCACATTGGTCTCTGTCCCTTACACACCCTGTACACCCTACTTCAGTTGCTTTAATGCTAACAGAAACAAAAGATAGGGCATTATTATTTAATAAACACCTTCCCATCTTAATACAATACTTGTCTAAGTAGTCTCCAAAACCCACATAAGTTGATGGTATGTACCTTTGCATACAGCTCCTCACACAGGGATGCATAGGATGGAGTCTCTCACCTGTTTCTTTATTAGGATAACTATGGTATTTGCTGTGCAAACAACTTAGCAGAGGAAATTCTTTTGACTTGGATTTCAGAGGTGACTGTCCATTGAGGCAAGGATGGCATGGTTGAACAGAGTTGCTCATATCATGGAGGTCAAGAAACAGAAAGAGAAAATGTTAGCACTCCCTGGCTTTTTCCTCTGTTAGTCCATCCAGGCCCCCAGTCATTGGGATGATGACCACATTCAGGGTGGGTCTACTTCTAGTAGCTAATCTTCTCTGCAGTTGCCCTCACAGATACCTGAAGATGTCCTCTACAAATCTCCTAGATATCTCTCAGGCCATGTTGACAATCAAGATTAACCATTGGGACACTGACAAAATTGTAAAGTAGGTCATAAAACCTAATTCCCTTCTATTGGTGGCCTTTTACCTAGAAACCCAGAATCTCTTACATGTACAACCACTCTTCTTATATTCAATCTCATCCTCTGGAAGGTTCTGGATTAATTTATTCATGCTATAGCAAGTTTATCTCATAAAGTGTTTTCTTTAACACAATGATAAAAGTGACTACTAATGTTTTTTAAGGATGAAGAGAGATTTTCTTATATATCTTTTTTTTTTAATTTTATTTATTCTTCTTTTTTGGTCTTTTCGAGACAGGATCTCCTTGTAGCCCCAGCTGTCCTGGAACTCACTCTGTAGACCAGGCTGGCCTTGAACTCACAAAGATCCACCTGCCTCTGCCTCCCGAGTGCTAGGATTAAAGGCATGCACCACCACGCCCGGCTATTTATTCTTTATGTGTACGAATGTACTGTCTGCATGCAGGTCTGTGCACCCGTGTTGTGCAATGCCACAGAGGTCAGAAGAGGGCGTCGGATTCCCCTGGAACTGGAGTTAAAGACGGTTCTCAGCCGCCGTGTGGGTGCTGGGGATCGAACCCGGGTCCTCCGCAAGAGCAGTCGGTGCTCTTAACCGCTAGGCCATTTCTCCAGCCCCGATTTTCTTATATATCTTAAAACCCAAACATAGTAATACAGTCCAGCTTGGAAAAATGTCATGCCAACTGTATATGGTTACTGGAAAGCTACAAAATCTTCAAGTATTCTAAATTCACAGAAGAAATGGAATCAATAGTTGGTTGGATGGCTGATAGATGATAGATGATAGATAGATAGAGAGAGAGATACAGGATAATTAATATATGGTAGATGATTTATACATGATAGATGATTGGTACATAGATCAATAATAGATAAATAGAAATATATCAATTTCACATAAAACAGGAAATTTGATATTAGTATCTATGTTCTTTGCTCAAATCCTCTGGCACTATTATCGTCCTGCAGTGGAAATGTGATTAAAGAAATATAACAGTGCTAAATGAGCTTTGAAATGGTGTAAAAGGTGTTCTGGATTATTTATAGGTTTTCTGCCTGGGGACACAGGCAGACGCCCAAGGCTCTGTTGTGCTGACAAGTACTCATTTATAGCTGGTAAAACTCTTTTACCTTTGATGGCGCTTCATTCTGTGTCACTCTGTGGGTTCTAGCAGCAGGATTCTCAGCTCTCTCAAGCTACCTTACTTTTGCTTGTTGCACTACTGTGAAACAACCGAAGCTACCTAAAGGAAACTGCAGGCGAAAAAATGTGATTCCTACCACACACATATCTTCTGAAGGGTGGTGATGTTTTCCATACATGATGCTGCCCAGATTTCCACTTGCTGCTTTGATGATCAAACCTTCTCTCCCCCCAAAAAAACAGAAAAGAGAAAGCCAGTTGCTTGCACATTGCTCCCTGGCTAGCTAGCGTCTTCCCTAGGGAAAGCTGTCATACATCCTCATGGTTGGAAGGCCTCAGGTAGTCAGTTACTGAGAGTAGTTATGATGCTGGTTCACACCTGTAATCCCAGCACTTGGGAGGCTAAAGTTGGAGAATCACCACAAGTTTGTGGCCACCCTGGGCTACAAAGTGGGACCATATCTCAAACAAACAACCTCTTAGAATCCTAAATGCCTTGTTTCAGAGCAGATACAAAAGGGCCTACAGATGGGTTTGTTTTGTCCGCTTGCAGTGGACTATACCGAGTGGGAGACAGAAACTTCAGCAGTGCTAATCTTGTTAGGGAAGATCCCTACTCATCTTTTTTTTTTTTTTGTATTAATTAATTTTTTTTATTGATGCTTTGTGTATTTCATACATCATTTTCCAATTCAGTTCAGGCGTATATCCCCTTCCCTTCACCCCACCCCACCCCTACCCATCCCAGATCATGCATTCTGCCGTAACTTTTCTGCATCTTTCTGGTTTTTTTGTTTTGTTTTGTTTTTTTTTTTTTTTAACAATAAGTGATAGTTTGTGAGTACAAGCATCCTTCATGTAAAACCAATTTGCGAGCAGTTGTGCCCAAACCCACACAGCTCATGGGTCCCACCATCCAGCAGGGGGGGCTTACGAGGGGCAGGGGAAGCAAGGTGGGTTTTCTCATTCTCTTTCCCTCTGATAAAATATTCCAGTTTAAAGAATTCAGAAAAAAATCTCCATTGTAAATCCTTCTTAAAGTAGGCAGAATGAAAAGAATAAATAACTAGAAAGCAGAAATGCAAGGTGAGGTTCCTCTTCCCTGCCTTTGACTAACACTTCCTTTCAGGCTTCCTGCAAGTCAATTAAGGACCCAAGAGGTGAGGCTTTACCCAGGTGAGAGGAATGAGGGGCTCTGTGCGGCTCCCTAAGTTGTTGCTTATATGACAGAACCAGCTTTGCCCACCCCCTAGTCAGTAACTCACAAAACCCTCCACTTCTCTCCGAAGACCACTATCTACCTCCTCAAGCCAAAGCAAACAACTGTATGAGGTTCACGAGAAAACTCAGAGATTCATTTCAAGTTCTTAAAGATCTCAGTCTAATTTTCCACAGTGGAAATTTCTAGTCTTTCATACCTACTTGATATACCAAAGAGCAGATTGAAAACCAATTTGTAGCTCTGTTCGCTCTAGTATTTCAATTTTCTCCTGACTTCCAAGAAATTAAACACCCACTGGATCCAAAAGTAAAGGCGATGTGTGTCCTAAATCATCAGACCAATGCCTGGGAATTCTGCTCATCCGGCCTTCATAAAAAGTAATGGCAGCCGGGTGTGGTGGTGCACGCCTTTAATCCTAGCACTTGGCAGGCAGAGGCAGGCGGATCTTTCTGAGTTCAAGGCCAGCTGGGACTACAGGGAGACCCTGTCTCAAAAAGACCAAGAAAAAAAAAAAGTATTGGAAGGAGAACCTCATACCCGGGGTTAAGACATCTGCTGGTCCCTCCTCTGACTTTAAATCAGCTGTAACTAGTGCTTAGGTTAAGTATTTGAATGCTGAAGTTTCAAACAATGGATCTTTTAATTTCCAATGTGTGTGTTCTGTGATATGAAACCTAACATTTAAAAAAGTTACCATGTATTATAATACACAGCTCAGCTTTTTTTGTGTGTTTAAAACATTCCTCACATTCCAGAGTGCTAATTTGAGGCTAAATGGAAAAACTGCCTCTTTTAACCCCTTCACTGGCATGGACTCTGAATTTCTGTTAACCTTGACTACAATATTTTGATCCATTCATCAAAAATCTTTCAAAATTAAGGGAAAAAAAAAAAGATGAAAGACAGCTAAGACTCGGGCAGATTTGCAGTACTCATGACAGACAGATGCTGCGTACTCTGCCACAGCTTCCTGAGGGTGATGAAAACGAGTCAGGAGGGAAAGAGGCACTCCGGGTCATATCCAGGTGGGTGGGATGCCTGTGGAACCCACAGAGAGAATTCCCCAGTGCTGGGAGGTATGGTAGCAGTCAGCAGGGTGAGGACCAAGCTGTGGGTGTCCCAGGAATTCTTCACTCTTGAGAAACAGCCTTTTGAGCAGCTGATTTGAAGTTACAAGTTTAAATTTCCTGATTCTTCTCTCCAAAGCTTAATCATTTTCCTAACAGGATTTTAAAACTTTTCATGTAGAGGTCACTGGAAGGAAATATGTGCTCCTTCTTCCATTTTATGAAGCCCAGGAGGAAAGAAAAAGTAAGCACTCAAGGGAAATTTCCTTTTAAAAGTCAGTGATTTCCTTCATAAGATGGCTTCCTAAGTTCATTCAACCAACTTGTTATTTGAAAAAAAAAAAAAACACGTGATACTTTTGGAGGAGTAGCACTATGTTTCTCAAGTTCTCTATTGAGAGACATTCAAGTGTTCAAATATTATTTCCCTCTTTTCTTCCCTTATCTCAAAGTAGACGTTCCTTCATACCAACCAGGAAATCGCAAAATACTCTCCACAGTGTCAGTATGTTCTTCAAATCCGCTCTATAAACTCCAGAGTGCTTGCTTGCGCATTGTCAACCGAGGGTAAATAATACTTAAATAGTATCCAGTTTCTCAGCCAGGAGGGCAATTTCCCCACCAAGAATCCCCTTCCAATTTGACTTAATTATGCTCTACAATGCTATCAGCAATGTTAAGTGTGCTGTAAAATTGGAACAGTATCGTAGTTTGTGTTCATTAGTATTCTCCTACCCTTGCTTTCCACGAACTTTAGAAAGAGTTCACTCTTGAGGTTTAAAGAAATATTTTACTACGATTTCTGGAATAGTCCTGAAGGCAGGAGTGCACGGTAAACCCCTCTCCAAGAGGGGTTTGTTCTAACCTGCTTCCATAGCCCCTCACAGAGACACACTTTCTCTCTGTGTTAATATCTCCTGCTGTTGGTTCTCATCACATATTTTAACTGGAGACCGCTTTAACCACTCAAGGCTTTGTTTGTTTGTTTGTTTGTTTTATTTTGTTTTGTTTTCTGAGACAGGGTTTCCCTGAAGCTCCCTGCTGGCCTGGAGCTCAAGACATAGACGGTCAGCCTCCTTCTCACAGAGATGCACCTGCCTCCACCTCCAGAGTGCTGTGATTAAAGGCGTGCACCGTCATGTTCAGTTCCACTCAAGGCCTTAAAAAAAACAGAAATTAAAAATCATTAATGTACAAATCATGTCACTGGGAAAATATCAAGGATTAATGGAGTTGAGGTGAGTTTTCTAAGGCAGATTGGAGAGCCAGAGGGGGTGACATGTTTAGTCATAAATCCAATGGAGTTCATGGAAACAATTTAAGAGGCATAAAAAACAAACAAACAAACCCCAAACAACAGCAGCAGTCATCGGAAGTGCCACAACTGTCTTTCACAGCAGATTCATTCACCAATTCATTCACCAATACTGTATTTGAATCACTCTGCTTCAGGGACCAGCTTTAGCCAATTAAAAATGATTTATGGCCCTAGGTTTATACAATAGGCATGTTGGAGAGTTCATGCATGTGAATGAAACATGGCAATGGTTCCATCTGACTACGACTGAATCCTTTTTTTTTTTTTTTTACCATAACCTGATTGATTGACCATGAGAGGTTGAAAAGATTTAGGAGTTCAATATAATGGACATAAATGTTTATTGATTGTTCAAACCAAGAGTACATTCCTTGTGTCAGCTCCAGAGCCACAGTCCCCCACTCACCCTGCACACTCAGCTCCCTCTGTGGGCTGAGCTGCCCATCAATCTCCTACTCGATTAATGTCAGGAAGTGACAGACCCTTCTGAAATTTGAATTAATTGTGTGTTTTTTAGCTAATACTTGAGTGCTTACGGATTGCAATATGTCTTATGTACCCCGTCTTAAATCAATTTTTAAAAAATGAATTATGGACAGAAAACAAATTTTTTAAACTAAAAAATGAACCATATCAATGAATGAACTAAAAAAGAATTCAGAAACCCAACTCTTAGATTCTTGGCAGGTGGTTTAAAGATTGAACAGGATCCTGTCTGAAATATTTAGCTTCTTCTTTCTCACAGCTCTTCATTTTTGGCCATTTACATTTTGCCTAATTCCTCCTTTACATCCACTCCAAATTTCACCACCTAGAGGGCCGTGTAGCAAACCCAGCACGTGCCAGTCTTCCCCTCCCTCCACCCAGAACATTAGAGCACTCCATCCAAAGTCGATTTAGTATTGACCCTTGCACACCACTATGATACATCTTTGGGGCCATAGCAAGGAGAGTGGCTAAGTGGGTCAGAAGCACCATGTTCCCTGTCACTCTGACCAAGGTACCTTTTGATCTCTGAAAAGATTATAGCAGTCTGTTTAGGAAACTGACACTTTCACTTTTATCCCCTTAACAGAGTGAGTGGTAAAATATCATTTGAAAAAGCATTTCACAACCTTGAAAATGGTCAGAAACTATTTTCTGACCTATATACAATGACAACAAATAACTAAAAATAACATTCAAAGTTTTCCAGAGCCTCATGGTATTCTAGCATAGCAGGGTCTGGTTGTTCCATTTAAATCCAGTACCCTCTCTTTCTAGTACAGTGAAGATTATTTAATCTGTTACTACCTCACAACTGCTCGTAATTTCATAGAAAATAGGTATGATGGTAGGTAACTCAATAATAAGCTTATTGTAAGACGTGGATGACATTATGTAAGTGACATAGTCTAGACAAAAATTAAACATCAGGGGCTGGAAGAGATGGCTCAGCTGTTAAGAGCACTGACTGCTCTTACAGAAGACCAGGGTTTGAATCCCAGCTCACATGTGACAGCTAACAACCGTTCGTAACTCCAGTTCCAGGGTATCCAACACCCTATTCTGACCTCCACAGATATTGTAGGACACAGCCTTGCATTATCAGTCAAGCACTGTGTCAATGAGGGGTTGTTCTCATTTAAAATGGAGACCCCATGGTATCAATGAGGTGTTGTTCTCATTTAAAATGGAGGTCACTAAAACTCATTTGTATGAAACACTTGAAAAAGTTTGGAGTAGGGCATATGTTGGTTTGCAAGCGAGCTGCTTATTATAAACAGTCCTTAGAGAAACTAAACTCCAGAGCTAGAACAAGGATTTCTTTATCACAATGCCTCAGGTACCTATGAGGAACTCAGAATAAACTGCTAGATAGCAATAGAGTTGGGTCCACTCTAGTGAAGGGGCCCCACTAATTCTAGGGTAAAGAGTTCAGATTTAATCAAATTGGCTGAGAAGAATGCCCTCTGGACCAACCAGCATTCTGTGTGCAATAAGGCTTTGGAGGGTCCTAAGAATTTTCTGTTCATGGGGTCTCTTTAAGAATGTCCCATGGGGCTGGAGAGATAGCCTAGTGGTTAAGAGCGCTGACTGCTCTTGCAGAGGACCCGGGTTCGATCCCCAGCACCCACATGGCAGCTGAGAACCGTCTGTAACTCCAATTCCAGGAGAACTCCAGTTCCAGGGGAATACGACACCCTCGTCTGACCTCTGCAGCATTGCACGACACAGGTGCACAAACCTACATGCAGACAGTACATTCATACACATAAAAAGATAAATAAAATTTAAAAAGAAGAATGTCCTCTAAGCTGGGTGTGCTAGCACACACACCTTTAATCTGAGTACTTGGGAAGCAGAGGCAGGTGGATCTCTGTGAGATGGAGGCCAGTCTGGTCTACATAGTGAGTTCCAGGCTCTCTGTGGCCACAAGGAGATCCTGTCTCAGAAGAAGGAGGAGGAGGAGGAGGAGGAGGAGGAGGAGGAGGAGGAGGAGGACAATAACAACACACAAAACAAAACATAAACAAATAAAAAGAAATGTCCTCTCTTCTGAGACTTTTGGTATGTTCAGGAAATAGTATACCCAGAAAGGGCTTTGTTTAAGTTTTGTATACCAGGATTTTAACTCCAGATGGCTGAGTTCTCTGAAGGAGCCTCACTTTCTAATGAGAGAATCATGTTCTTGGGCCATCTGTGGTATATTTAGATATGCCACATACAGCCTGTTCTCTGTAAAACTTGAGGGAATTCATACCCCCCCCAATTTTAAAGGCATGTCTTTAATCAATTAATAAGATCTGTAGTGAAACTATGACGTACCTGTTCTGTTTACCGAGAGGCTAGAAAATGATCTAAGAACATGGTTTTGGAAGTGAACCAACACTGACCTCATCAGAAGTCAGAGCCAGACGAAGAATCAGGAAACATCCACTAATGTAGGTAATGAGGAATCCGGATTCATTGATGATAAGGAAAACAGGTGGATGAGGGTGTCAAGCATGGGGTGTTTGGAAAACTTGGGCCGCTTGAGAGTCTGTAACAAGTAGTAGCTGT
The DNA here is from genome assembly GCA_009823505.1 of Rhizomys pruinosus. NCBI lineage: Eukaryota > Metazoa > Chordata > Mammalia > Rodentia > Spalacidae > Rhizomys > Rhizomys pruinosus. Next base: position 1,010,994 of record VZQC01003231.1, on the reverse strand, counting down.
AAACCCACGGCTGATCCCATAAACAGTGTGAGCCTGGGTTGTAGCAACTATAAATGGCAACAGTCAGGACATCTGCATGGGGTGTCCTGTCCATCACTGTCCAGCTATGGTAGTTATACTCCTCCTTTGTAAGGCCTTCTCTCATTCCTCTCATCAGTGTTGTTCTTTCGTCCTTTCATTTCACTTCACAAAAGCTCTGCTTTTACATGTGTTACAGCATTTTCTTGGTATAATTTATAAACAATGAATAAAGTTTACTCTTTTTATGTTTGTGTGTACAACAGAGGTTAGGGCTGACCGTCTTCTATCATTCTCCACATTTATTATTATTATTATTATTATTATTATTATGGTATTTTTCATCTTTTTTGAGACAGGGTCTTCCTGTAGCCCCAGCTGTCCTGGAACTCACTATGTAAACCAGGCTGGTCTTGAACTCACAGGGATCTGCCTGCCTCTGCCTCCCAAGTGCCACCATACCCAGCTTCTCCACCTTATTTTTGAGAAGGGCTCCTCTCACTGAACCTGCAGCTTGCCGACTCGGTTAGAGTGGCAGCTCAGGCCAGTAATCTGCATCTTCCTGTCTCCTTTCCAAGGCTGGAATTACAAGCAAATGCCACCACACCCTTCCTTATATGTGGATGCTGAGGAGCAAATTTAGGTCCTCATTCTTACTTATCCACTGAACCATCTCTCCAGCCTTAAATTTCACTCTTTAAAAAAGTGTGGTTTGATGGTTGATACCAAATCATTTAATGCCAGTCAGGAATGGTTATACAGTTTTAAGAATAGGTTTGGACAGAAAAACACAAAAATATTGTGGAGGCTTCATCCATAATGAAAAGCTGCTGTGACATCTGCAGAAGCAGTGCAGAAGCTGGTTACAGACAATGGACACATCCATAGACATTGTCATCAGAAACCAGCAGAACCTACATGCAGAGGAGGAGTCAGGTAGTAAGTTGTGGAAAAAACAGATACACTCTATGTAGCAACACTTCAGGGCAGATGATAGAACCAGGAATGGTGTACAGGCAAAGGAGCCACTCCTTCACAAGAACCAACACAAAACTTACATTTCGGAAGAGCACATTCACAACTTTTCTTCTAGTATATTGCTATAGTTGTTCTAATACATTACTTTTATTAGTTGTTTTAATCTCAGACTACACCTAATTTATAAATGACACCTGTCTTAGGTAGCTTTCTATTGCCGTGATAAAACACTCTGACCAAAACCAACTTGGAGAGAAATGGGCTTATTTGGCTCACCCATCCTGATCACAGTTTATCACTGAGGGCAGCCAAGGCAGGAACCTGGAGGCAGGAACTGAAACAGAGGCCATGGAGGAATGCTGCTTACTGGCTTGCTTCCCTGGCCAGAGCTCAGTCTATTTATGTAGCCCAGGACCACCTGCCTAGGGCTGGCACCACCCACAGTGGGCTGAGTTCTTCCAAATTACTCAACAATTAAGAAAATGCTTCATAGATATTCCCCAGGGACCAATCCAATATAGGAAACCCCCCAGTTGAGGCTTTCTTCTCAGGTGTGTTCAGTACAACACTGTATCATAGATATGGAAATAAGAGAAGCAGTCTATGTACGGATTGGTGTGATCTCAGGTTTTAGTACTACCTACTTGGTGTCTTAGAAAATGGCCCCCATTGAAAGAGAAGACTGCTGTGATCCATGTTATGGACATATTAGAATTTGTTTAGGGTTTTTTATTCATTGTAAGTAACTTACTGTATGCTAGGCAAGTTTTAAGTACTGGGGATAAAACAAACAAACAAACAACCCCATTAATTAAGACAGAGTTCTGACCTTTCTGGAACACATAAACCAATGATGCTAATACAGGGTGGCTGAGACAACATGATTGAATGAGTTGCAGATTTAAAGGGTGAGAATCAATTGACTTGAATCAGCATTAAAAAAAAAGAAGGAAAAATGGACTTCATAAATATCTAAGAATGAGAAAAAGAAGGTGGTGGTTGACTGAGAGGCTATAGACAGTGAGGAACACTGAGATGGAGGGGATCCCCTTTCCAGGGTTTTGGAGGTATGTTTGTGTAGGTTTGGAAAGGACATGAAACTTTGACTTTTAAACATAATTGGTTTGAAGTTACCTGTTGTGTATTCAAAAGGAAAGGGGAATGAGTCTAAATTGGACTGAGAAACATATGAAATGCACAAAATTTCAATAAAAATATTAAAAAATAAAGACAAAAAAGAAAATGAGGCTAGGCTTCAGGAATAAAAGCATAAAAATTAATAGTGAGGAATCAGGAGAGTGTAAAGTTCTTGGAAAACAGTAACAAAACCTTCACAGGTGATTGTGTTTCAAAGCTCACAATCCAGCCAGGCATGGTAGTGCACACCTTTAGTTCCAGCCCTTGGGAGGTGGAGGCAGGTGGATGAATCTCTGTGAGATCAAGGCCAGCCTGGCCTACATAGTGAGTTCCAAACCAGTTGGGGCTACAGGGAGAGCCTGACTCAAAAAGACAAAAAAAAAAGCTTACAATCCAGAACCTGAAATACAGAAGATACTCCAAGAATTTTGTTGAGCAGATGAATAGATATTTGTGACTTCCACAATAGAGCTGATTCTACTCCATGCTTATGGACGACCTAAAAGACAGCCTTCCAAGCTGAGAACTTTGCATATTTGGAAATCAACAACCTTTTAGTTGTTTTCTATTTCTGAGTTGCAGAAGAGAAAGGTCACCTGGAATCTGGGTTACCCAAATTGCCAAACCACCGTGTCTACCATTTGATTCTACTGGATTAAGCCAGAAATGGGTAAATGCATGCTTCATCTTGCATCTCCCCACATAAACAGATGCCCTCACCCACAGACAAATTTAGAAAACTGCGGTTTTAAAGAAAAGAGAGGTTATTTGTCTAGCTAGAAGGTTTATCAGCATTCTTCAAGAAATGCTTTATTTTTCAAAACCCAGGTAATAGATCTCAGCTCTTCCAAAAAGCCTTCCCAAATATTACCACTGGAAGCACTCTATACCCACAATCCATGTTCATGTTATTTGTCTTGGAAGGTGCAGGACACAGTGCAAATAGCATGGATTTGGGTGCGTGGGTGTCACAAGGTCGACCTTGGCATTGGGATCACTGAACTTTAGATCTCATTCTCCCTATCTGTAATTTGCCTGTAATGATATGTTAGGGGTGAAAATGGGGCTCTGTTTACTTCTAGTCCTTCAACATTCCACGGGGCTGGAGAAATGGCTGCCCTTTCAGAGGACCTTGGTTTGGTTCCTAGCACTTACATAGTAGCTAACAACTGTTGTTAACTCCAGTTCCAGGGCCTTCTCCTGGGTTCTGCAGGCACTGTATGCACATAGTGTACTTACATACATGCAGGCAAATACCTGCATATGTAAAACAAAAGAAATTTAAAAGTTCCAAATCCTAAGACACCTTCAGGAGATAGATGAATATAAAATGACGTCTGCTCCTTGATTGCCCATCAGTTATGGTTCTTTTCTGTGGGAGGTTATAGAGAAGCTGCTTGTGTCAATCATAAACTTTTTTCTTTTTGGGGGGGTAATGTAGAAATGTGAAGTAAGTATTTTTCCACAAGAATAGCTACTTTGAATTTCATTTGTCTGCAAGGCAGAAAATAACACCTTGGGGGACTGGTAGCACAGGGAGAGGGTGGGCAATATAGAGCTTTTCTCTAGTTCTTTTTTTTTATTTTTTTTTTATTTTTTTTTAATTTTATTTCTGTATGTGTATGAATGTAGTGTCTGCATGCAAGTTTGTGCACCCATGTCGTGCAATGCCGCGGAGGTCAGAAGAGGGTATCAGATTCCCCTGGAACTGGAGTTCTCCTGGAATTGGAGTTTCAGACGGTTCTCAGCCGCCATGTGGGTGCTGGGGATCGAACCCGGGTCCTCTGCAAGAGCGGTCGGCGCTCCCAACCGCTAGGCCATCTCTCCAGCCCTCTCTAGTTCTTTTGATAGCACTAAATGTAGTGCTTTAATTTATCATGGGTTATCATTTGAGGATGTTTGATTGAATTAGAAATGCATGCCACTTGTTTTATTGGTATTAGACCTGGCACCTCCTATTTTTTTCTAGAATTATTATACTTTCTCATATAATCTTTAGATGTTGAAGGTTTATACAAGTGCATTTTCTACTTAAAATAATTAAAAAATTGAAATATAAAATACATATGGGTAAATGCAAGAATCATAAGTATGTTATTCAGTGAATTATACATTGGCCGTATCTGCATAACTACCACTCAGGTTAAGCAACACAACATTACTGCATCCTAGAGTGAACTGTTCAGTCTCTCTTCATAGGTGAATATTAGCTTTACCACTAATACATATTAACTTTGCCTGCTTGTGAAATGTGTGTGAGGGCATTGTTCTCTTAGCATCATGTATATGATGGATTCAAGCTATTCTCTATAGGAATACTTTGTTTTTATTTACAAGGGCATTCTCCATTGTATCAGTGAATCACCATTTATTTATTTATGCTATTGTTGATGAAAATGTGGGTTGTTTCCAGGGTTTTTCATTTATTTATTTATTTGTTTATTTATTTTTGGTCTTTTCGAGACAGGGTCTCCCTGTAGCCCCAGCTGTCTTAGAATTCACTCTGTAGACCAGGCTGGCCTTGAACTCACAAAGATCACAAAGATCTGCCTGCCTCTGCCTCCCAAGTGCTAGGATTAAAGGCGTGTGCTACCAAACCCGGCCAGATTTTGCTTTTATAAATAAAACTATTGATATGAAGATTCACATGTGAATATGTGTGTTTCTTTTGGACATATACTTAGGAATGAGATGACTTGGTGTAGTCCAAGTGGATATCTTTAGTAGTTAATGTAAAAGAGTTTTCCAAAGTGGTTGTACCAATTTACATTCTGTGGAACTACATTGCTTTCTTCCAAGCTCCTACTAAAATGGTTCATTCATTTCTGCTTACATACTTAACAGCTTTTCTAGTACAAACTTCCAAAGTCTTCCATATTCCTCCTATAGATAGCATGGTCAGGTTCTTCACAGCAACAGCCCACTCTCTGGTACTGACTTCTGTATTAGTTACTTTTGTGCTGCTGTGATAAACACTATGCCTCAAACAGCTGATAGAACAAGGAGATTATTTGGCTTCTGGTTCCAGAGGAATCAGAGTCCATCATGGTGAGAAGAGCATGGCTGGAGACAGGCAGAGCCGGAAGCTGAGAGCTCACATCTTTAAATAAGCATGGGAAGGAGAGAGAGAGAGAGAGAGAGAGAGAGAGAGAGAGAGAGAGAGAATTCTCAAAGCCCATCCTTAGGTGACATACTTCCTCTAGGAAGGCTATAGCTCCGGAAGTTTCCATGACCTTCCGGAAGGTTCCATGACCTTCCGGAAGGTTCCATGACCTTCCTCATACCAATATTCAAATATCTGGAGACTCTTGGAGACTGTTGTGTTCAAATCACCACAACCAGCATTCCTGGCTTAGTCTTTTTAACATTAGCTACTTGACTGAGTGTGTAGTTACCTCACATTTTGGCTTGAACTTTTTCATTTATTTGATGATTAATAAAAGTGAAGCAAATATTCATTATAAGCTTATTGGCTTTGGCATTCTATTGTATGAAGTTCTTATTCATGTTTTGAAAAAATTTGTGTTTTTCTCACTGATTTGTAATCTAATTTACAACTCATTCACTTAATGACTTATGCTTTTGTGTTATCATTTAATAAATTGTTGCTTCTCCCAGGTCATTAAGAATAGTCTTATTGCCTGGCGTGGTGGCGCACACCTTTAATCCTAGCACTCGGGAGGCAGAGGCAGGTGGATCTTTGTGAGTTCAAGGCCAGCCTGGTCTACAGAGTGAGTTCCAGGACAGCTGGGGCTACATGGAGACCCTGTCTTGAAAAGACCATAAAAAAAGAATAGTCTTATGTTATCTTCTAGAAACATCCCCTCTCCTTTTCATATATATTATCTGCATTCCATGTATTATTGTTTTTTGTGTGTTGTATGAGATAGCTCAAGCTCATTTTTGTATGAATATGCAATCAATCAGGACTCTTTCTAAGAAGAGCATCTTTATATTTCTCCATTGCTTGTTATTCCCCTCTTTGTCATAGTTCAAGAATCTATGTATGTCTGTTTGTTCCAGATTTTATTTTATTCTGTTCTATGCTTTCAGTAATACCAAACTGTCTTAATAAGTATAAGTGTATAATGTCTTGATAGTTTATAGCTTAAGCAATCCAATCCTGCTTTTCTTGAATGTTTGTCTTGACTGTTCTTGGCGCACTGCATTTTTGTATAAATTTTTAAATTATCTTGTCAATTTCTGCAGAAATTTCCCTTGGGAAATTCTGAGTACCCTTTTCATTTTGTAAAAACTTTTTACTTACAGAAAAGTTGCAAAGTAATCACAAGGGTTCTCACGTGGCTCATCTATTCCATCCAGCAGCTCACATCTTACAATTCAATGGCACATTTGTCAAAGCTAAGAAGCTGACACCGATGCTACTATTAACCACACCGTAGACTTTATTTGGGTTCACTAGTGTTTCCTTTAGTGTCCCCTTTCTTGCCAGGATGTGATCCAGCATACTACATTTAGCTGTCATCTCTCTCCAGTCTCCTCAGGTCTGTTCTCATCTGTCTTTGTTTTTCATTACGACTTTGGCAGTCTTAAGAAGCATTGGCCAGTAATCCTGGAGAGAGGTCCTAGTCTGAGGTTTTGCTTTTCTTTCTTGTCATTATATTGAGGCTGCAGGGTTTTGGAAAGAATATAACAGAGTTGAATTGCCTCATTACATTGTACCAGGGTTTAGGATATTCACATGAAACTCCCCGCGACGTTAACCTTCTTAACTTAGTTGAAGTAGTATTTGCCAGGGCTTTCCATTGTGAAAGCATTTTTCCTTTTCTTCATTAAGTCTGGCCCACTCTCACAGGGAGGGCCAGGTATTGAGTTCTAGTCCCTGCAGGATGAAATAGCTTTATATATTTTAAATTCTTTGAGAAAGATGTCTCTATTTATTTACTCATTCAGTCAATCATTTATTTATACCAAGATGGAGCCATACATATTTATGCTTTGGATTATAATTCAATGCCTATTTACTGTTTAACCTTCACTGCTTTGACCACAGAGAAAAATTTTCAGCTTTTCTTCTTGACACAGACCCACACATTTGCCTTTGGAGCAAGCACATCCTTGTTTTCTGGGACTGTGAGAAGCTCTGGGCTCATATTGTATATTCTCTGTCCCAGTCAGAATCCATCATGTGTCCAGCTCTGCTCCTTTTATTGGAGAATGGTCACAAGAAACTAACATCTAGGCATTGAGTATGCTTATATTCTTTGGTGTTTCATTGATTTTAGTCCTTCTTAGTGTGTGGTGCTGGGAAATACAGATCTATCTGTCTAATGTCTATCTGTCTATCATCTATCTATCTATCTATCTATCTATCATCATCATCTATCTCTGTCTATCTATCTATCTATCTATCTATCTATCTATCTATCTATCTATCTATCTCTATCTATCTATCTATCATCTATCTATCCTATCATCTATCTATCTATCTATCTATCTATCATCTATCATCTATATCTATTTATCATATCTATCTACCTGTGCTGGATAGCTTTAGTGTCAACTTGATACACCTGGGTTGAGGGAGCCTCAATTGGGGAATTGGCTCCATTGGATTGGCCTGTGGCCACATCTGTAGAGTGTCTTGATGGTTGAGCAGTGTGGGAGGGCCCAGCCCACAATGAGTAGTGCCACCCTGGGCAGGTTGTTGTGTACCGTATAAGAAGGTGGGCTGGGCATGAGCCAGGGGAGCAAGTCAGTGAACAGCACTCCTCCATGGCATGTGCTTCAGCTCCTGCCTCCAGGTTCCTGCCCTGAGTTCCTGCCTTGGGCTCCCTAAGTGATGAACTGTGACCTGGGAGATGTAAGCTGAATAAACCCTTTCCTCCCCAAGTTGGTGTTGGTCAGAGTGTTTTGTCACAGCAATGGAAGACAAACTAGAACAGAAATTGGTACCAGACGAGTGGGGTATTGCTGTGACAGACCTGACCTTGGTGTTTTGGGGAAGGATTGTGGAGGCGTTTGGAACTTTGGGCTGGGAAGATCATTGAATGCCTAAAGATTGTTGCTGTGGAGCTTGGAGCAGTTTTGCTGAAGGAGTTGTAGAAGATGGAGGCCTGGCTTGTGAAGTTTCTAGTTTCAAAGGAGAGCAGAGATCATCAGGACTGTGTAATCTGTGGGTTCTGGTCAGCTGGGGCTGTGGAGAATCAGCTGTAAGTAACAAGAGACCAGAACCTGAAGTGAAACTTTTGTGGTACTGGGGCAATTGATGCTGGTTAGCTGGGGCTGAAAAATCAGCTGTAAGTAACAAGAGACCAGCATCACTGAGGTGAAATCTTCTGGGGAGAATATCTTCAAGGTCAGCACACAGAAGCTGTGACCCAGAAAGGGCCTGAGCCTCCATCTCGAGCCAGAAGCCGGACTTGGTAACGTGTAAGAGTCTCCTATATGGTTCCGGTGTTGAAATTTGAGGGGGTCACAGAGAGCAGCCGAGGCTTGGCACTGTGAGAGGTCAGGAAAGACCATTGGTGGAAGTGCACCTCGGTTGCTGTGAAGACCCCAGGATTGCAGGGGTCATGGAGAGAAGCTGAGGCTTTGCACCAGGAGAGGTCAGAAGAGACCATTGGTGAAGGTGCTGCCTCAGTTTCAGTAGCGACCCCAGCTTTTTGGAGATGCCGGTACCCTGGGACGACCACCAAGAGCAGCGGTAGGTGTAGAATGGAGTCGGCCTGGGCCTGCGAGATGAGTGTGCCACGGACGGCAGAGTCGGAGAGGGGGAGCTGCCGAAACCCTTTGGAGCCCAGAAGATCGTGAGTGAATCCCAGGTGTCCAGCCTTGAGCTACTTTGCTGGACTTAGGTTTTGTTTGAGTGTGCCTGATTCTTCCCTTTGAAATAAGACAGTACTTGTTTTGGATTTTACAGCAGCCCACAGTTAAGAGACTTTTAATAGACTGTGAACTTTTAAGTGTTTGGACATTTTAAGGACTGTGGGGCTTTTAAGGTTGTAATGTCTTAGGTTGTAATTAATGTTAACGTCATACTTTGGGGATAAGAACTGGAAAGGTGGTGGTTTAATAGTGATGTGTTTTGTGTGTCAAGTTGACAAGGGGTCAATTGTGCTGGATAGCTTTAGTGTCAACTTGACACACCTGGGTTGAGGGAGCCTCAATTGGGGAATTGGCTCCATTGGATTGGCCTGTGGCCACATCTGTGGAGTATTGTCTTGATGATCAAACAGTGTGGGAGGGCCCAGCCCACAATGAGTAGTGCCACCCTGGGCAGCTCCTGCCTCCAGGTTCCTGCCCTGAGTTCCTGCCTTGGGCTCCCTAAGTGATGAACTGTGACCTGGGAGATGTAAGCTGAATAAACCCTTTCCTCCCCAAGTTGGTGTTGGTCAGAGTGTTTTGTCATAGCAATGGAAGACAAACTAGGACACTATCTGTCTGTCTATCTGCCTGTATGTCTACCTATCATCATCTATCTTTATATCACACAACCATAGATATGTATGTATGTATGATGTGTATCTGTATATGTATTGAATGATAACCAATAAATATAAACATGCATATAATTGTTTTTGTAGCTATTAATCTGTGTATTTGTATATATTATACATGTTAAGCTATACAATTTATATTAGTGTTCTAGAGTTTCTTTTGTGTTTGCAGTAACATTCATTTTTAATAGTGAAAAACCTGACACCTACCACCAATTATTACTCATTCAATCCAGTATACACTTAAGCAGTTTCAGAATTTTTAACCTATATTTTCATGAGAAAGGGGTTTACTGTCATCATATAATCACCTCTTTTGTCCACAGGTCTGTAATTTTTAGTCAGACATCAGTTGTCGTAGTCATGCAGGTCAAATTTTCTGGGTTGCAGGCAGTGCAGATGAGTTTTTAGTGCACAGCTCTGTGACTTTTGGCAAAGGTCTATGTGTTTCCCCATTACCTTGCCCTATTTCAAAGCCGCCTGTGTAGTAGTCTTGACATTTTTGTTAGATTTAGCCTTGGATATGTGATTTTTTTTGATGCTATAATAAATAGCATTGTTTCTTAAACACCATTTAATAACATTTTTGCTCTTATATCAACATCTAAGTAATTTTTAGAAATACTGAGTTTTGTATCCAGTAACTTGCTAATTTGTATATTTTATTGCTGGTAGTTTTATGTGTTCATCTGTAGGTTTAAAAACTCACTTCTTAGCTGGGCGTGGTGGCGCACACCTTTAATCCTAGCGCTTGGGAGGTAGAGGCAGGAGGATCTTTGTGAGTTCAAGGCCAGCCTGGTCTACAGAGTGAGTTCCAGGACAGCTGGGGCTACAGGGAGACCCTGTCTTGAAAAGAACCAAAAAAAAAAAAAAAACTCACTTCTTTTATTCCAACCATTAGTTATTAATTAATTAATTAATTAATTTTTATTGCATTGGCTGGAAACCTCAGTACAGTTCTGAATGGCTGACATCACCATCTCAGGAGGAAGAATTTAAACATCAAAATATTTTATGTGTTTGCTGTGAAATCAGATTAAATTCCTATTTATTCCCAGTTTACTGAGAGTTTGTAATCAAAATATATGTCAATTGTTTTCAATTGCTTTTCTTGAACTTTTTTTTTTTTTGTCTTTTTGAGACAGGGTCTCCCTGTAGCCCCAGCTGTCCTGGAACTCATTCTGTAGACCAGGCTGGCCTTGAACTCACAAAGATCAGCCTGCCTCTGCCTCTGCCTCCTGAGTACTAGGATTAAAGGCATGGGCCACCATGCCCGGCTTTCTTGAACTTTTAGGGGTGATACTATAAAGTCTTTATTTTGTCACAGTGGCAACATAAACATTAATTGCTTTTGCATGATAACCTGCATTATGGCAATAATCTCCTGCTTGTCATATTCTACATCTTTTAAATTTATCCCTGGATTTGATGCGCCAATACTTATTAAAGAAATTCTTCTTGGGGCTAGAGGGATGGCTCAGTAGTTCAGAGCCCTCACTTCCAGAGGACTTGGGTTCAGTTTCCAGCACCCACAAGGAAGCTAACAACCATCTGTAAGTCTAGTTCCAGGGGATCTGGTACCCTCTTCCCTTCTGGCCTCTGCGGGCACTGCATGCATGTGGTGCACTTACATGCAGGCAAAGTACTCAAATACATAAAATAAAAATATTTAAAATACAAAAAGAAATTCTGATTGTACATCAATGGGAGCCACTAACCTGAGATTTTCTTGAATGTTTTTGTCTACTTTTGGCATGGATGCAGTGCTGTTTTCATAGAGTGAGTCAGAAACATCCTTTCCTTCTTTCTTTCCAGAAAAACCTGAGGAAAATGGGTGTAATTGCCTCTTTAATTAAAAAAAAAAATTTAAAGACAGGACGTGGTGCTGACTGGACCTTATTTGGTGACCATGGAAGGGAAAACCCCAGTGTGGAACACAAGGGCAGAACTGATGGTGGTTTGGGCTTGCCAAGGAGGAGACTTCAAATATGACATCTTTCAGCCTAATGAAAAAAATCATAAGCTGAAGATGCTAAAACCTACAATATATGTGGCATGCATATGTGCATACTTTGGAGTGATGAATATTGGAAGGAGGATAACAACAACAACAACAACAACAGAAAGGACTGCATCAAAGAACTGACTGAAACAGTGAACTTCTGCTCAAAACAGTCAACCTCCACATGGAGAATATTAAGAAAGACTGAGAAAGAGATGTAGAGCATGTTTGGCAGAATGCATGAGCTCTGGTGGGTGGGGGAGAGGGAGGCACCGGTCTAGATTTGATTTGAAATTTTGTATGAAATGCACAAAGCTTCAATAAAAGTTGGCTTTGAAAAAATGTACTACTGTAAATATTAAATGTAATACTGTAAAAAATTTTTTGGGGGTGCTGGAGAGATGACTTAGTAGTTAAGGATGCTTACTATCTTTTCAGAGACCATGTCAGGTTGTTCACAATCCTATAACTCCAGCTCCTGGGAGGTCAAAGCTCTGGCCTCATGGGTACCTGCACACACATGCACATAATCCCTGTATTCCCATAATTTAAAAATAAGAAAAATTAAAATCTTAGAATATTAAAAAATATTTACTTACTTTATGTGTGTAGGTTCAGGTCCTACTGTGGGCATGTGGCAATCAGAGCCCAGCTTGTGAGAGTCAATTCTTTTTCCTCCTACGCTATGGATTCTGGGGATGGAATTCAGCTTGTCAGATTTGTCAGCGAGAGCCTTTACCCGGTGAGCAGCCTCACCAACCGGCCTGTCTTCCATTTTAAATTGTGATTTACTCTAAAGTTGTTTAGACTTGGCAGTATTGGTGTGTGTGTGTGTGTGTGTGTGCACCTATGTGTATGTGTCTGCATGGTCTACGCATTGTGTGGTATGTGTGTGTTTATGTGTACGGGTATGTGTATCTGTGTGTCTGTCTGTGTATTTATGTGTATGTGTGTAATATTTTACTAATTCTCAACTCAGTCATTTCTCAAATTTTAGAATAATCACATTAATTAGACAGGATTATAATCCTTCAATTATTAATACTTTCTATAGGACAGATAATAGTGCCTCCATTTCCATTTAAACATATTAATAAAACTTCTAACTTTTTTTTAAAACTTCTAACTTTTAAAATAGTCTTTCTAGCTTATTGTCTTTCTAGTTTATTAATTTTATTATATTTTTCAGTAGAATATCTCTCAGCTTTTATTTTTCCTATTACATATTTGTTTTATTTTTATAACATTTGCTTTTACATTATCGTTTCCCCTCTTCTTTTTCCATGTGTTCTCTGTAAGGATGCCAGGCTAATAATAAGTACATTCAGACATTAAGTACATACAAAGCACTGCTTCTCTTAAGCACTGCATTAACAGCAGCCTACAAATTTTGAGACATCATGGTCTTTTTATTGCATAATTTAAAGCATTTTCTAATTTCTTTTGTGATTTATATTTTGATCTACAGGATTTTTGAAAATAAATGGCTTACTTTCCTCATTTAGGCTTTTAAAAGAATCTTTTGTTATAATTTCTAATTTGTTCCATTGCTCATGTTTATAAACTTTTGAGATACATATTTTAGGGCTCAGCATATATAGTTTTGCTTTATAGTTCATGAGCAGCTTCAAATAATGTGAATTCTGTCATTGATGGGCAGTTATTACCTATGCATTATCATATGTTAGGCTCTTATTTCTATTACTAAAACCTATGCACTCAGTAAGATATTATCTGCTTGGTCTATCAGTTACTGAGAACAATGAGGTAAGATCTATTTCTATAATTTTGGATCGATCCATTTCTTTTAGTTTGATCATTTGCTTTATATATTTTAAAGCTGTGTTATTAGGCATAAACAAATTAAAAATTAATGTGCTTCCTTGGTGTGTTCAACTATTTATTATTACAATTTGTTTGCTTTATCTCTTGTACTACTTTTTTTTTTGGTCTTTTTGAGAGAGGATCTCCCTGTAGTCCCAGATGGCCTGGAACTTACTATGTAGACAAGGCTGGCCTTGAACTCACAGAGATCCACCCGTTTCTGCCTCCTGAGTGCTTGGGATTAAAGGCGTGCACCACCAAGGCTGGCTACCTTGTACTACATTTATTTATTTATTTATTTATTTATTTATTTATTTTTTTTTTTTTATTTTTTGGTCTTTTTGAGACAGGGTCTCCTTATAGCCCCAGCTGTCCTGGAACTCACTCTGTAGACCAGGCTGGCCTTGAACTTACAAAGATCCACCTGCCTCTGCCCGTGCTAGGATTAAAGGTGTGCGCCGCTATGCCTGGCTTTTGTACTACTTTTAAAGTTAAAACTGACTTTGATATTAATGAGCTATTAGGTATTATGGTATTTATATTTGTATGCATTTATATCTGGCCAGAGATACCAATAAAATTTTTTATATTTTAGTCTTATATTTAATATAGAGACTTTAGTCTTTATATTTCTATCTTCATAAAACACCATAAAGTTTTTCAATCTAGGTATTTTATTTGAGTTTATCAATTTTTTTTTTTTGTTGTCTTTTTGAGACAGGGTCTCCCTGTAGCCCCAGCTGTCCTGGAACTCACTCTGTAGACCAGGCTGGCCTTGAACTCACAAAGATCCGCCTGCCTCTGCCTCCCAAGTGCTAGGATTAAAGGCGTGCGCCACGCCCGGCGAGTTTATCAATATTAATTTATGGATATTGTTGTATTTAAATTTGATTTGTTTTATATTTGCTCCAACTCTTTCTGCTCCTTTACTTTCAATCTTTCTCATCTTTATGATGAGATATAATTTTATTTCTCCTTCCTGTTAACTTATTTGCTATATTTTTACTGTTTTTTTTAGTGATTGCTAAAAGGCTCTATCATATAGGTTCAATTATAATAGCTAATATAAATGTTTAATTTTACATTTTCCACATAATGGAAGGACCCCAGAACATTTTAATTGTATTTCTTCCTTCCTATATTGTACTTAAATTCTATAATACCTTAATCCCATCACCATTAACATTATTTCTTTGAGTAATATTCACTTATGTTTGCCTATGTTTTAACTTTCTTTAGGAGTTCATTTCCTCCTACATTTTCATATGATCCCCTTGTTAGTTTAATATTTGATTTAGGGTGAATTTATTTGTCAGAAATATCTTTCTGCGACTATTTTTTGCCAAATATCTGGGGGGAGTGATTTGAGTTCTAAGTTGACATTGAAGGAATAGGTAGCATTTCCTTCATCGCTTGGTGTTTCATCACTGTCATCTGGATTGCTAGGCATCAGCTGTCAGTCTGTCTTAGGGGAGGGAAGTGCCCCCTCCCTGTGAGCATTGCCTCAACGTTCTCTTTGTTGTTGACTTTCAGTATTTTTACTAACGTTGTTTTTGGAGTACTTCTCTTTGAATTAACCCTCGCTGGAATAGGTGACACTTTTCAATGTTGTAGCCATCATGTATTCTGTTTCTGTGGAACTGATTCTCCCTGGAGGACTGCAAGGCCGCGTGGCTTTTATATTCCCAGTGTCCCTTTTCCTCCACCTCCTTGTTCGTTCCATCCTTTTGTCTCCTGGGTTCTAGTTTTCATATTTTGACCTTTCCGATCATTAATCATTTCTTTGTGTTTTTTTCTTCTGTTGACAACTTCTGTTAGTTTCAATTTCAGCTAATGTGTTTCTTTTTCTAGAATGGCCATTCGATTCTTGTTTTTAAGATAAAAATTTCCATCTCTTCATTTAATTTTTAACATTATTAAGAAATGCTCAGAAAGCATATTTTTACACCTTTCAACACCAACCACTCAGATGCTGAGCTGACCGAAATCTGTGACTTAGCCTTTCTGAGGGCTTGCTTTTATTTCTTTTTAGTCTATTCTTTGCCTTTTTCATGGCATCAGGCCTGGTAGTGCTGTACTCTGGAACCACAACACTGAGCCATGCCCACAGTCCCTGTCTGTTCTTTAAAAAAAAACAACAGTATTTTTTTATTATTTTTATTTTATGAGTATGAGTGTATTGCCTGCATGTATGTAAGTGCACACTTTTCACGCAAAGCTTGCAGAGGCCTGAAGAAGGCCTTGGATCCCCTGGAGTTAACACCGGTTGTTAGCTGCCATGTGGGTGCTGGCAATTGAGCCCCTGTCTTCTGCAAAAACAGTGCTCTTAATTGCTGAGTCATCTCTCCAGCCCCTTGTCCCTTCTTAAGGTGGAGGACTTCTGTGGTCTGAAACAAAGGCATGGGTGGTTTAATGTGAAACTTTCTTTTTAAAAAATATTGTGTGGGGGCTGGAGAGATGGCCTAGCGGTTAAGAGTGCTGACTGCTGGGCTGGAGAGATAGCCTAGCGGTTAAGAGCGTCGCTCTTACAGAGGACCCGGGTTCGATCCCCAGCACCCACATGGCGGCTGAGAACCGTCTGAAACTCCAATTCCAGGAGAACTCCAGTTCCAGGGGAATCCGAGACCGTCTTCTGAACTCCGCGGCGTTGCACGACACGGGTGCACAGACTTGCATGCAAACAGTACATTCATACACATACAGAAATAAAATTAATAAAAAAAATTAAAAAAAATATTGTGTGTATTGAACATTTCATACATGCATATAACTTCATTTGGATTATATTCATCGTCTAACTCCCCCCGGCCCACACTCCCTCCCTGATCCCTTCCCAACTTTGTTTCTTTTTGCATTTCATCTTTAATAGCCTGCCCAGTCCCGTTTGTGCCCTCTCGATACACTCATGGGCGTGGGGCCGTTCACTGGAGCGTGACTGATATACGAGGTGCCACACCCATAAAGAAAATTGACTCTCCCTCTCTGAGAAACTATCCGCTGTCACTGGCTGTCAAGGCTCCTCATTTTGGGTTAGGAGTCTTTGAGCCCTGCCCACTTCCATGTTGGAATGTTGACTGGCTTGATCCCACTCAGGTAAGCCGCAGCTGCCGTCAGGGCCTGAGTGCAATGGGATTGCTGTGTCTTTGGAGACTTTGGTCCTTCCTGACCTCTGTCTCTTACAGTATTACTCCCCCCTTTTTTTTTTTTTTTCTTCCCCCTCTTTTGTGATGATTTCTGAGCTTTGGGGGAAGGGTGTGATATAGATGTCGCGTTTCTGAATGAACACGCTACAGTCATTTATTTTCTGTACTTCAACTGCCTGTCCATTATACAAGAAACTTTTCTGATGATTCCCGAGAGGTGCACTGATCCATGGGTAAAGAGATATTAATGTAGAAGACAGTTTGATGCCCTGTCCATTTAGTAGAATAATAGAAGTAGGTTCACCACTGGGACCTATGAATTCCCCCACCATAGGTTCTTGGCCATATTTACAATAACAGGCATGTGTTTCCTCCCACGGAGTGGGCCTTAAATCCAATCAGAAAGTGGTTGGTTACCCCCACAACATTTGTGTCACTATTGCACCCCTGGCACGTCCTGCCATGCTGGCTCACAGACCTCATAGACTGGTAAGACTATTAATGACTAACCATCAGTCTGCTCCCCCAGTTCCCACAGCAGCCTGCATAGCACCTTCTGGTACTGTGAAGGATGGTTAGTAGGAAGGAAGTTTCCTGGTCAGTACTAACCTGATTTCTCCATGTCCTGTGACAAATGTATATGGTGTCTTCAGCAATAGAGTCTTACCATCAAGTTCTGGTGGGGGACCAAGAGCAACGGAAACAGCCTGTATTGTCTGGGAGTGTCTCTGGTACTCCTCTGACCATCTGCTCCAGGGGAGGTACCCCACTCGTGGCACGGGGGCTTTTCATTTGTACCTTATGGCTTCTGGGAGAGGTATTATCCCCTGTGTAACGTAGCTCAATTAAAGTCTTGCTTTTTATTGTTGTTGTTGTTGTTGTTGTTCTTTTTGACAGAGGGTCTCCTTGCAGCCCCAGCTGTCGTGGAGCTTACTTTGTAGACCAGGCTGGCCTTGAACTCACAGAGATCTGCCTGCCTCTTCCCAAGTGCTGGAATTAAAGGCGTGTGCCATCGTGCCTGGCTCAATTAAGTCTTATATGAATGCATGAACATATCAATAAATATACTTTGTAAACTTTTAAATTGTTTCCCTATGGCTTTTTCAAATACTCCTTAGTGTTATTTATCCCTCCCTCAACCATTCCAACCTACCCTCCCATCTTCCTCACTTAAACTTTCTTCTTCATTCATCATTATTCCTCTTTCCCTGTTCATATCACCTGTGTTCTGGTATGCAGATGAATGGATGGACTTGGAAAATGTTATACCGACTGAGGTAACCCATACTCAGAAAGGCAAATGCCACACGTTCTTACTTGCGAACCCTAACATAGAATCTTAGATTTGTATGTTTAATGTGGAATACCTGTAGAAACCAGGAAACTAGGAAGGGGAGGAGGAACCAGGAAGTGGGGGAGGGAAACTTTCTTTTTGAATAGCAACTCTTGTCTCTCAATGTTTTGAACCTGTAATAAATTTGTTCAGCTATTCGTCCTCTTAGGTGGTCTCATCTTCCCAACATCCCAGCAGACACTTGAGAATGTACAAATGACTTAGGGAAAAAGCAATGTAGAAGTTGGAGTTACCTTCCCAGGTTTCTTTNGAAGAGATGCTGGATTTTGTCAAAGGTTTTTTTCTACATCAATTGAGATGATCATGTGATTTTCACCTTTCAGTTCATTTATGTGTTTTATGATATTTATCAATTCACATATGCTGAACCATCTTTGCATCTCTGGTGTGAATCCAAATTGGTCATGATGGATGACCTTTTTGACGTGGGTCTGTATGTGGTTTGCAAGTATTTTGTTGATAATTTTTGCATCTATTCATTAATGAGATGTTTCTATAGTTTTCTTTTTTGGTTATATCTTTGCCTGGTTTTGGTATTAGAGTGATGCTGGCTTCATAGAATTTGGTAGGTTTACTTCTGCTTGTATCCTTCTGAACAGCTTTAGTAATAATGGTTGTTAAGTCCTCTTTAAATGTTGTATAGAATCCTGCCCTGAATCCATCTGGGCCTGAGCTTTTTTATTTGGGAGGTTTACTATTTCATTTTCAATTTCCTCATATATTATAGGTCTGTTTAATCCGTCAATCTCTTCTTGGTTGAGCTTTGGTGAATTCTAGGATTTCACATATTCATCCATTTCTCTTAGGTTTTCAAATTTAGTAGAGTATACGTTTTTGAGGTATTCTCATATTATTGTCTGGATATTTTCTCTGTTGTGATGTTTCCCTTTTCATCATGAATACTATTGATTTGGAGTTGGTCTTTCTTTTGGTTAACTGGGCTAGGGGTCTATCTATCACATTTATCCTTTCAAAGAATCAGCTTTTGGATTCATTGATTCTTTGTATTGTTTTCTTTGTTTCTATTTCATTGATTTCTGCTCTGATGTTTGTGATTTCTTCTTGTCAGGTTTAGGATTCATTTGTTATTGTCTCTCAAGTGTTTTTAGCTGCAGTGTTAGTTCATTTATTTGTCCTCTTTTCTGCTGTTTTAATGTAGGCACTGAGGGTTATAAACTTCCCTCTTAGGATGGCTTTTAAAGTATCCCATAGGTTTTGCTGTCTTGTATTATCTTTTTCATTTAGTTCTGGGAATGATTTTTATTTCTTTCTTTATTTCTGCCTTGACTCATTCATTATTCAGGAGTGTGTTGCTTAGTCTCCATGTGTTCTTCTAGATAGTCGGGCTTATTTTACTGTTGATATTGAACTTTATTGCACTATGGTCTGATAGAACACATGAAATTATTTCAATGCTTTTGTATTTGGAGGGTTTTTTTTCTGTGTCCTGTATGTGGTAGATTTTTGAGAATGTTCCATGGGATGTTGAGTACAAAGTATATTCTCTGGTGTTTGGGTTGAATATTCAGTAGATATTTGTGAGCTCTATTTGGTGTATTGTATTGTTCAGTTCAGATATCTCTCTATTTTTTGTTCAGTTGACCTAACTAATGGGCTCAGTGAGGTATTGAAATCCCACACTATTCGTGTGCTGGGATCAATCTGTGCCTTGAGATCCTGTAGAATTGTGTTTATAAGGTTATGTGCACCGGAGTTGGGTGCATATATATTCATGACTGTGAAATCTTCATGGTTAATTGTTCCATTGATAAGGATGTAGTGGCCTTCTTTGTCTCTTTTGATTAGTTTTACTTTGAAGTCCATTTTGTATGATAGTAGAATAGCAATTCCTGCTTGCTTTTTGGTACCATTTGCTTGGAATATTTTTTCAGTCCTTTCACTTTAAGTTGGTGCCTATCCTTGAGGGTAAGATGAGTTTCTTGTAGACAGCAAATAGATGGGTTCTGTTTCCCAATCCATTCTCCCAGTCTGTTTCTTTTGATTGGGTAGTTCATCCCATTGATATTTAAAATTATTTTTGAGATATGTGTGCTACTTCCTTTTACCTTATTTCCTGTTTGCATTCTTGGTCTAGGTTTGTATTTTTGCAGTTATACTTTTATTCATTACTGTCTCTAGGTGTTTGAGGATAGTTGCTCATTTCCTCTAACCTTTACATTGCTTTGAGTATTTTCCGAAGGGTTGGTTTCCTGGACATGAATTCTTACATCTTGTTTATGTCATGAAGGATTTTTCTTTCTCCTTCAACTATAATCAACATTTTTGGGGGGTGTAGTATTCTGGTTTGACATCTATAGTCGTTTAGTACTGGGAATACTTTGGCACAAGTTCTTCTAGCTTTCATCATTTGCACCGAAAAGTCATCTGTAATTCTGATGGGTTTTCTTTTATATGTAATTTGTTGTTTTTCTCTTGTGGCCTTCAGTAATATGTCTTTGTCTTGGGTGTCTAGTGTTTTAACTATGGTATGACATGGGGTATTCCTTTTCTGATCTTGTCTATTTAGTGTTCTATGTGCTTCTTGTATTTGTACCGGTTTGTCATTTTTTTAGTTTGGGGAAATTTTTTTGAAGACCTGATCAATACCTTTGTCCTGCGATTCTTCTCCTTCCTCTATCCCTATGATGGAAAGGTTTGATCTTTTCACAGTGTCCCATGTTTCCTAAATTTTCCACTCGTGATTAAAAATTTTTTTTCAAAGCCAGTTATTACTGAAGCTTTGTGCATTTCATATAAAATCTCCAATCAAATCTAGATCTCTTCCCCCTTCCTTGCCCCCCACCCTACCAGAACTCATGCATTCTGCCAAACATGCTTTTCATCTCTTTCTCAGTCTTTCTTGATATTCTCCATGTGGAAGTTGACTGTTTTGAGCAGGAGTTCACTGTTTCAGTCAGTTCTTTGATGCAGCCCTTTCTGTTGTTGTTGTTGTTGTTGTTTCCAATATGCATCACTCCCAACTACTTGGACAAAAGCTCAAGGGGCCGTGCACAAGAAATACTTACAACTAGGTAATTGGCACTAGTATCTACAGATGAGGGATACCATTCCTCGTTTGTTTTTCTGGGACTGTGTTACTTCACTCGGCATGATGTCTTCTAGCTCCAGCCATTTTCCTGCAAAGCCCATGGTGTCATCTTTCTTTACTGCTGCATAGAACTCCATTGTGTAGATGTACCACATTTTTTCTATCCATTCGTCAGTTGAGGGGCATCCAAATGAGATCTTACACAGCAAGGTGCTGAGCAAGCTAGAAAGCTCTGAAGCCTAATGCTACTTGACAGCAGTATGCAGGAACTGATTTTTAAAATATGAATCCTTGGGCTGGAGAGATGGCCTAGCAGTTAAGAGTGCCAACTGCTCTTGCAGAGGACCTGGGTTCAATCCCCATCACCCACATGGTGGCTGAGAACTGTCTGTAACTCCAATTCCAGGAGAACTCCAGTTCCAGGGGAATCTGACACCCTCTTTTGATCTTGCAGCATTACATGACACAGTTGCACAAACCTACATGCAGACAGTACAGTCACACATATAAATAAATAAATAAAATTAAAAATTATAAAGAACCCAAATATTTTAAAAAATAAAATAAAATATGAATCCTCTAAATGGACTGGATTAATCTAATGAGTGTTCTCAACATAGAGGTTGGAATGGTTCCAAAATAGTGGGTCCCATACCTAGGCATGGTAGAGGACACAAAAAAAATTTGAAAAACTAATAGCACAGAGTTTTTCAAGGCAACCCAAAGGTAGAAACCATCCCAAAGAGGATGTGAGGCACACTTGACTGTCAGATCCCAGCAGAAGGAGAATGAACAAGTTGCAAAGTGTGTGATAGGTCAGAAATAAAGGACAGGAGAGGGAGGGGTAGGGGTTGGGCAGTGCATCCCAGCAACGCTGATATCAGGTAGAGTGTAGCAGAGTATATCTTGTGCGTTTCATGGGAGGGCTGTGAGGGAACAAGATCTGTGTGGGCTGATGATTTTTATCATCAGGAAAAAAGCAATGTAGAAGTTGGAGGTACCTTCAAATTTTACAATAATCCAATAGAATTATTTCTTGTCCACTATGCACAGCAGATATTTCTCTCTATTTAAATGCACTGAATGTTATATGAACCATGCTGACTGTTCCTCAGCTCTTTGGCTGTTAATGATGGGCTAGAGGAAGGATGTGACTACTCGAAGAAGAAGGTGTGAAAATGAACACATGAGCAGTGTGCCAGAGGAAGCATATCAGTCATAATTTAGGGTTTTTTTTTTTTTTTTGATCTTTTCGAGACAGGGTCTCCCTGTAGCCCCAGCTGTCCTAGAACTTCCTCTGTAGACCAGGCTGGCCTTGAACTCACAAAGATCTGGCTGCCTCTGCCTCCCCAGTGCTAGGATTAAAGGCGTGTGCCCCATGCCCAGCAATTTAGTTTTAAAATAATAATAATAATAATACAGTGTACTTTCTGCTTAATATGGAAAGCATTATTTTTGTTACCTTTACTATTGTGGTTGTTGGTTTGTTTCTCTTGAGTCTTCGGGGTGAGATGCTATTCTGTTAGGTGCCTAAGGTGCCTTCTCCTCATCTGTCTTTTATTCTTGTGCCTTCCCAATCAAAATTCTGTCAGGGAATGGTGCAAGACTCTACCCTGCTCACACTGTCTCTCCTCTTCTCAGGTCTTGCTCAGGGGAGAATTTGCCATCAGAAAGCATTTCTTTGTTTCTCTTGCATACACGTCTTAGTTCCAACTCCCCTGTGAATGCAAGCTTTTCACTGAGTACCTTAGATGTTCATAAATGGAAAAGGATAGGAATTAGCATTTCTTTCCTGCCAAGTGTTCTGTTTTGGTGCAGTATCCTGTAAAGGAAGAAGATATTTCCGAATGAACCCTCCCTATTTTTAAAGCAGTTCTTATAAATAACTGCAGTAAGCACTGAGTATTTGCCCAGATCGCCTGGATTGAGTTCTATATAAAGTCACATGAATGGCTTAAATTTATTAATCAGAGATACAAAGCCACCTCCATAATCAATAAAAGAGCCATAAACAATGATATAAAGGACAGAAATGGTGATTCAGAGAGAAAGTGGGAGGTGAGTTTTGGTGTAAGAACATATCTGTCATAAAAGGGGGAAAATAGATGTGCTGTAGTTTTATAAATCAAGAAACAGAGATAAAAGCATTTTATGTAAAGCAGTAATCGAACTCCCACAGAGGAACTAAAAGTAGAAAAGAGTGAGTGGTTATCTCAGGGGAAGGGGGAGGAGGCTTTCAGTTCAAGCTTAATGCCCTCTATACTCCGACTTTAATTTACTCTGTCGATGAGCATTTCATGTCTACTTAAAAGAATTAAAAAAATAATTGGGTAAATTAGAGCAATGGACAGCAAATAAAAGTAGGAAACATTACCAACAGAAAGTAGATGTGGAAAGTCTGTAAGCTCAAGTCTTGAAAATGAGTACACTCATAACAATTTTGGTCCTTACAGATCTCTTTAGAAATGACTCTGTGATTGTGTAGAAAGCTGAGCTACACCATCACTGTGAGGTGACACCGATCTAGTCATCTGCCCCCAGGCATTTGGCTTCTTTGCACTGTTTCGTTTTACAGGGATTTAGTGCACTGTAAATATTTATGTGTTTTTCCTCTTTGCGACCCCGTTCTTTTTTTTTTTTTTTTTTTTTTTTTTTTTTTTTTTT
>VZQC01003231.1:905888-985787 GCA_009823505.1 Rhizomys pruinosus | reverse complement strand
TTACAGAGAGAGAGAGAGAGAGAGAGAGAGAGAGAGAGAGAGAGAGAGAGAGAGAGAGTTTTATGTATCTATAAAGAATTCTAGGACACACAAATGAGGGAAGACGTAACATTTGTCTTTCCATATCTGGCTTCTTTACTTAATATTATGGTCTTTGGTTCCATCCATTTGCCAGCAAATGACATAGTTTCATTCATTATTATAACTGGATATAACTCTCCTATGTATATCTATTGTACTTCTTATCATTCCCCTGTTGATGGACACCTAGGCTTATTCTGTTATTTGGCTATTGGGAAGACTACTTCAATAACTATGATGTGCAGTTATCTCTGTAATATTTTGAGTTAGACTCCTTTAGGTAAATACTCAGAAGTGGTAGAGCAGAGCTGTATGGCAGATCTATTTTTAGGTTTTTTTTTTTGGTCTTTTTGAGACAAGGTCTCTCTTTAGTCCCAGCTGGCCTGGAGCTTGCTATGTAGACCAGGCTGGCCTTGAGTTCACAGAGATCCACCTGCCTCTGCCTTCCAAGTGCTGGGATTACAGGCATGCACTACCACGCCCTGTGACCTATTTTTAGATTTTCAAGGAAGCTCTGTTCTGATGTCTGTAGTGGCTGGTGCAACTCTCACTTGCAGTGTATGACTTCCCTTTCCTTCATCTCTTTGCCAGAATTTGTTGTTTACATTCACTTAGCAATTCTGATTGGGGTGAGATGAAATCACAATATACTTTTTAAAATTGCAATAATTTTCTTTTAAAATTTTATGTATATATTTTGCCTTTATGTAAGTGCATGCAATGCCAATGGAGGCCAGAAGAGGGTGTCAGATCCTTTGGAACTAGAGTTACAGATGGTTGTTAGCTGACATATAGGTGCTGGGAACTTGAACTTGGGTCCTCTGAAGAAAAGCAAATGCTCTTAACCACTGAACCATCTCTCAAGCCCCGAAAATGTGGTTTTAATGTATGTTTTTCAGCTAAAAATGTTGAGCTTGAGAGGCAGAGGTTTGACTTGTGTCTTAAGCAGGGCTAAGTGCTCAGTAGTCTTTTGTTCTGTTCACATTGACCAGTTGAGGGCCTCTGTGTTAATCAATGTCTGCTGCAGAAGAAGCTTCTATGATGAGAGTTGAGAGATGCATTACTCTACGAGTATAGCAATAAGTCATTATGAGTCAGTTTAATACTGTATCCATTTATCTGAATAATAGTAAAAGATTCTCCCCTATGGCATAACACCCGTCCAGCTACAGATTCCTAGGCTTGATATCATTATCAGGTATGGGCTGCATCCTGTGAAGTAGATCATTGAATCTAGATACTTATTGGTTACTACCATAACATTCATGGCAGTATTGTACCAGTGGGCATATCTTGCCAGACCAGTTGTTACTGTAGTTTGTGTCGTCCATTTTTAAAATTGGGTGATTTAATTTTTTTGATTGTTTTTCATATTCTTTGTGTATTCTGGATATTGATCCTCTATCAGATGTGTAACTGGTAATGATTCTCACCCACTCTGTAAGCTTCGTCTTCACTTGTTTGGTTGTTTAGTACAAGAGGCCCCATTGTCAACTCCTCTTTGATCCATTTGGAGTTGATTTTTGTTCAGGATGATAGATATGAATCTAATTTCATTTTTTTACATGCGGATATCTGGGTTTCTCACCCCATTAGTTGAAGATGCTGTCTTTCTTCCACTGTGTCTTTCTTCCAGTGTATCTATTTGGCATATTTGTTAAATATAAAAAAATGGATTTAATTACATATACTCATGTTTGAGTGCTCTACTTTGTTCCATTGATCTACATTTCTATTTTTTTGTAATACCATGCTATTCATGTTACTATAGCTCTGTAATATAGTTTGAAACTGGGTATGATAACCCTCTAGCATTATTGATTTTGCTCAGAATTGCTATGGCTACCTGAGATCTTTTGTTCTTTCCATTTGAACTTTAGGATTTTTTTTCCTGTTTCTATGAAGACTGCCATGGGGATTTTGATTGGGATTGCATTGAATCTGTAAATTGTTTTTGTCCATTTTTTTTTTTTTTTTTTTTTTTTTTTTTTTTTTTTTTTTTTTTTTTTTTTTTTTTTTTTTTTTTTTTTTTTGTCTTTTCGAGACAGGATCTCCCTGTAGCCCCAGCTGTCCCGGAACTCACTCTGTAGACCAGGCTGGCTTTGAACTCACAAAAATCCGCCAGCCTCTGCCTCCTGAATGCTAAGATTAAAGGTGTGTACCACCATGCCCAACTTGTTTTTGTCCATTTTTAGAACACTAATTATACCAGTCCATGAGCATGGAAGGTCTTTCCGCTTCTAGGGTATTCCTCAATATCTTTCTTCAGAGATATAAAACTTTTCAATGTAGAGTCTCTAATTTCCTTGGTTAGGTTTATTCCTAAGCATGTTTAAGGTATTGTGAGTGGGAGTGTTTCTATGATCTTTGTCTACCTGCTTGTTATTAATATATGAAGTTTGCTGATTTTCCTAAGTTGGTTTTGTATTCTGCCAGTTTGCCAAAAAGATTGATCGTTTCTAGAAGTTTTCTGGTGCAATTTCTGGGATCCTTAATGTATAATGTCATATTGTCTGCAACAAGGGAGAATTTGACTTCTCCTACTAGTATCCTTTTGATTTCTTTCTCTTGCCTTATTGCTATTGTTAGGAATTCAAGTACTATACTGAAAAGGAATGAGGATAGTGGACAGCCCTGTCGTGTGACTTTAATGGGGAAGTTCTGGGCTTCTTTTTCATTTAGAATTTTGTTGGTTATGACTTGGTTGTACATAACCTTTATTACGTTCAGCTATATTCCTTCCCAGTCCTATTTTCTCTAGGACGTTTATGATGAAGGGATGTTACATTTTGTCAAAGTCTTTTTCTGAGTCTATTGAGATGATTGTGTGACTTTTATCTTTAAGTCAATTCATACAATTTATTACATTTATTGACTTATGTAAGTTGAACCATCATGTATCTCTGGAATAAAGCCTACTTGTTTATGGTGGATGATCTTTCGGATTTTGTCTGTATATGGTTTGAAGTATTTTATTGAGAATTTTTGCATCTATATTCATTAGGGATATTGGCCTGTAGTTTCCCCTTTTTGTTGTGTATTTACCTGATTTGGGTACTAGAGTAATACTGGCTTCATAGAAGGAGTTTGGAAGTCTTCCCTGTGTTTCTATCTTTTTGAATAATTTAAGCAGTATTGGCTATAGTTATTTTTTGAAGATCTGGTAGGTCTCTGTGCTGTACCCTTCTGGATCTGGGCTTTTTTAGTTGGAAAGCTTTGTATTACAGTTTCAATCTCCTTATTTGTTATGGGTCTGTTTAAGTTGTTGATCTCTTCTTGGTTTAACTTTAGTGGTTTGGTTGAATTTAGAAATTAATTCATTTCTATTAGGTTTTCTAACTTAATGGAGTATAAGTTTTTAAAGTATCCCCTCATAATGTTCTGGATTGCTTTGGTGTCTGTTGTAGTGTTTCACTGTTCATCTTTGATTCTGTTGATTTTTCCCTGGTCTTTTTCTCTTGGAGTAAGGGCCTGTTTCTTGATTATCTTTTGAAAGAACAAGATCTTGGAGTCATTGATTCTTCATATTGTTTTCTTTGTTTCCATTTCATTAATTTCTGCTCTGTGTTTTGAATTATTTCTTCTTGTCTACTGGATTTGGATTCACTTTGTTCTAGTTTTTCAGATTCTTAAGTTGGATCATTAAGTAATTTATTCATGCTTTTTTTCAATTTTTTAATGTAGGTGCTTAGAGCTATAAAATTCCCCTTTGGAACTGCTTTTAATGTGTTCCAGAGATTTTGTCATGTTTTTATTTTCATTTAATTCTAGGAATTTTTTAAACTTCTTTTAAAATTTCTTCCTTGACCTATTCATCACTCAGTAGTGTGTTGTTTCATCTCCATGAATTTGTGTAATTACTAAAGATTCTTTTGCTACTGTTTTTTTTTATTAATTTTTTTTATTTATTTCTGTATTTGTATGAATGTACTGTCTGCATGCAAGTCTGTGCACCAGTGTCGTGCAATGCCGCGGAGGTCAGAAGAGGGTCTCGGATTCCCCTGGAACTGGAGTTCTCCTGGAATTGGAGTTTCAGACGGTTCTTGGCCGCCATGTGGGTGCTGGGGATCGAACCCGGGTCCTCTGCAAGAGCGGTCAGCCCTCTTAACCGCTAGTCCATCTCTCCAGCCCAAGATTCTTTTGCTACTGATTTTAAGCTTTATTGCATCATGGTCAGAGAAGATATATGGACTTATTTCAATTTTTCCTTATTTGTTGAGATTTGTTTTGTGTCCCAGTATGTGGTCTGTTTTAGAGAAATTTGTATGGTCTGCTAAGCAGAATGTGTATTCTATGTGTTTGGATGGAATATTCTGCAGATGTCTGTTAGATCCACTTGATGTATGCTGTCTTTTAATTCCAGTGTGTCTCTGTTTATTATTTGTCCAGATGTCCTGTCTGCTAGAGAAAGTGGGGTATTAAACTCACCTACTATTACTGAATCGAGGTTAATCTGTATCTGGAAATCCAGTAAGTGCTATTTTTATGAAATTGGGTGCACCATAGTTTGGTGCATGTATGTTTAGGATTTTAGTGTCTTCTGGTTGCTTCCTTGATCAGAATGAAGTGACCTTCCTTATTTCGTCTGATTAATTTTGATTTGAGATCTATTTTATCATATATTAGGGAAGCAGTACCTGGTCCCATTTTCTTGGAATCCTTTCTGAGATCCTCTCACTCTGAAATGTTACCAATCCTTGAAAGTAAGATGACTTTCTTTTTTATTTATTTATTTATTTTATTTATTTTTGTATGTGTATGAATGTACTGTCTGCATGCAGGTTTGTGCACCCATGTCATGCAATGCTGCAGAGGTCAGAAGAGGGTCTCGGATTCCCCTGGAACTGGAGTTCTCCTGGAATTGGAGTTAAAGTGGTTCTCAGCCGCTATGTGGGTGCTAGGGATCAAACCCCGGTCCTCTGTAAGAGCAGTCGGTACTCTTAATCGCTAGGCTATCTCTCCAGCCCAAGATGACTTTCTTACGGGCACCAAAAGGTGGATTTTTTTCCTAATCTATTAAACCTACTTATGTTTTTGATTGCAGAATTGAGGACATTATTGTTTAAAGTTATTATTGAAAGATGTGTGTTGATTTATCATTTATTATTTTCTATTGTATTACTTATTATTGTATTATTTTCCATTTGTGACCTAGTCCTATTTTATGCTCTAATAGTTAGCTCCATTTATTTTCTTTCTTTTATCTCTTGGCCATGCTTACACCTCTCTTCAGTCCATAGAATTGATCCCAGTGTTCTCTGTAGGACTGGATTGGTGGACATGAATTCCTTCAGCCTCCTTATGTCATGGAAAGTTTTTCTTCTCCTTCAACTATGACAGATAGTTTTGTTAGATAAAGTTGTTGGGATTGACACCTGTGGTCTTTTAGAACTTGGAGTACATTGCACCAGGCCTTTCTGTCTTTTAAAGTTTCCATTGACTAGTTAGCCATTATTCTGATGGGTTTTCCTTTAGATGTAACTGTGTTTTCTCTCAGTTTTCTGTAACCTCTTTTTGTTATATATATTTAGTGTTTTTACTATCATATGCCATGGAGTATTTCTTTTGTGTTCTGGTGTATTTGGTGTTCTATGTGCTTCTTTTTAAAAATTTTATTTATTTTTGTATGTGTATGAATGTACTGTCTGCATGTAGGTTTGTGCATCCGTGTTGTGCAATGCCGCAGAGGTCAGAAGAGGGTCTCAGATTCCCTTGGAACTGGAGTTCTCCTGAAATTGGAGTTACGGATGGTTCTCAGCCGCCATGTGGGTGCTGGGGATCGAACCTGGGTCCTCTGCCAGAGCAGTCGGTGCTCTTAACCGCTAGGCTATCTCTCCAGCCCTCTATGTGCTTCTTATATTTGTATGAGTATGGGTATGGCTTTCCTTAATTTAGGGAATTTTTCTTCTATAATCTTGTTGAAGACCCATCTATACCATTGAGCTGGGATTCTTCTATGCCTTTCAGTTTGTAGATTTGCTCTTTTCATGCTATCAAAAATCCATGCATATTCCTTTCCTGTATTTTTAAAATAATTTTTCATAATTTTTGATTACGTGATCCAGTTCTTCAACCTTATCTTTGAGTTCTGATACTCTGTTCTCTACTCAATCCATTCTGCTGGTAAGACCTTCCTCTGAACTTTCTAGTTGAGTATTGAGTTTTTCAATTCCATCTTGAGTTTCTGCTGTGTTTCACTTTCCCTGAATTCATTTTTGAAATCCAGAATTGTCATTGTCATTTCATTCAGCAATATATTTGTATGTTCTTTTTAAAAAATTTTCTTTCTTTTTATTTAATGCATGTGAATATTTTGTCCGCATGTATATAAATTTGTTGGCTCCCTGGAACTGAAGTTATGGACCATGGTCAGCTGCTATGTGGGTGCTGAGAACCAAACTTGGGTCCTTTGTAAGAGCAGCCAGTGCTCTTAACCCTCTCTTTAGACTTCTCAGTGTTGATTTTCAATTGGAGGGACAAGGCAGAGTCCAGGCTGCTCCAGAGTGTGATCTAGGCAATGGCAGTGAGGTCTGGGGAATGTAGAGATGGTGGCTGGGTAGGCAGGTTTCTGGTTCCTTCACCAGGCTAGTCTGGAGGGCAAGCTGATCAATCCAGTGTAGTCTTAGGAGTGTGAAGATGGTGGTAGGGTTGGCAGTTTTCAAAAAAATGTTATATTTTAAAAAGCTAATTTAAAGCTGAATGTGATGGCACATGCCTTTAATCCCAGCACTTAGGAGGCAGAGGCAGGGGGATCTCTGTGAGTTCAAGGCCAGCCTGGTCTACATAGTGAGTTCCAAGACAGCTGGGGCTACTGGGGGACCTTGTCTTGAAAAGACCAAAAAAAAAAAAAAAACAACACAATAAAAACCCCTAATTTAAAAATAGGTTTAAAATCACCTTGGTTTCAAATATTTCTGTGTCAATACATGTAAAATGGTTATAACAGGATCTGGAATGTAATGAGTCAATAAATATTTTGAATTATTATTGGAGATAAACATGATTGAGAGGCATCTGAAGCAGTGAAGCTGATTCTGTTAGAGACTGAGCCCTGGCTGATGATGAGATCATTCATTGTTCCATCAATCAATACCTGACTTAGGAGATGAGGCAGCAACAAGGAGATTCTTCAGCCTCTCCCGCTTCCCTGAAAATTCTTCATATACCTCACAATTCCATGGTAATGTCACTTAAAACTGAAACTGAGTGAGGAGGAATGGAAGTACAGGGAGACATACACAGAGCTCCTGAGGGTGACTGGAGACAGACATGGAGGTGAAAGAAGTTTGTATGGGGGTAGGAGGATGCAGAGGTGTGTGTGGGGGGTGGGGAGGGAACCCATATTGTCTTGAAGCTGGTAGGACCCTGACATCTTGACCGCTCTTACAGAGGACCCGGATTCGATCCCCAGCACCCATATGGCGGCCGAGAACCGTCTGAAACTCCAATTCCAGGAGAACTCCAGTTCCAGGGGAATCTGAGACTCTCTTCGGACCTCTGCGGCATTGCACGACACGGGTGCACAGACTTGCATGCAGACAGTACATTCATACACATACAGAAATAAATAAAATAAAAAAAAAAGAGATAAAAGTAATTAAAATGGGTGGGGGCAGCTTTATGAAGAGTTTATTAAGAAACTTAGCCCCTGAATCTAGTTATCCAATTACAGGACCATTTGTTGAACCCACATTACATGAAAGTAATTCTATCTTTAAAAATTATAGCTAGCCGGGCGTGGCGGCACATGCCTTTAAACCTAGCATTCGGGAGGCAGAGGCAGGCGGATCTTTGTGAGTTCAAGGCCAGCCTGGTCTACAGAGTGAGTTCCAGGACAGCTGGGATTACAGAGAGACCCTGTCTTGAAAATACCAAAATAAATAAATAAATAAATAAATAAATAAATAAATAAATAAATATTATAACTAAAGCACAGTATTTCTTAGAGCAAATCTGCTGGTATTTTGTTGCTAACAGGCACTCGGTCATGACTGGCTTAAAGTCATTCTCTCTAGCTTTCTAGATGGAGAATATTATTGTGACTCCAGAAGTAGTCATCTGCTTAATTATACTGTCCACACTCCACTCTCCAAATTCTTCTTCAAGCTGAGCTCATTTGTTCTGGATCACATTCATTTATTGTGGCCCAGATCTTTTAGGGGTAAAACAGACCTTACTTGGGTCCCTGAAGATTCCCATGCAATCTCAAATCTCATTTAAATCTTGATAATAAGACAAGGCTCCTCATCTTCCTGACCATCTCTCTAGATATAGAACCATTTGCCAAGATTTATCTTGAGACTAGTGGATTCAAAAAAATTGAAAATATGCTTTCTACCATTAAAGCAGTAATGAAATATTGATTTTTTTCAGTGTCTATCATGTGTCTTTATATCTAACAGACATGACAGGCTAATAGCCATGAAAGACTTCTGTTTAGAAGGTAAAGCCAATGGAAGTAGTCCATTGAGTTCTAAGGAGCAGGAATAAATTTGGCTGTAGGCTATATTGTCTAGGAATATCCAGTTCACCAGAAAAAGACAGAGGAGATTAAAATTTCATCTAGAACATGATTTTATTTATCTATCCATGTTTGTAACATGTATCACCCTTTTGAAGATTTAACCATTTTCATGTAAAATATTCAGATCAGTCTTGTGACATATTCCTTTTCCACTGTTTTAGCTTTTCAAATAGGCTTTTTTGTTCATATAGTAAATTGCGTGTATGACAAATTTTGCATGTGCTGCTAATTCATTAAACATCTTGGTTGAACATATTTTGGAAAACATTGTTCTAAAATGTTGAACCTCAGAGCTATGTGGGTTTTTTTGTTTTACAATTTCAATACGCATATAACCATCTTGAAGAAAAAAATGGTTTCTGTAGGAAGAATGCATGGCAACCAATTTAGACTCGAGTGTCTGTGGGAGATTTATCACAAAACTTGATAAGAGGAGGCCTGCGGAGCACTGGAGGCTTGCGGAGCACTGGAGGCCTGAGGAGCACTGGTGGCCTGAGGAGCAGGGCAGGTCAGCAGGTGCATTGGTGGATCTCTGAGAAGTCAAGACACTGCAGGAAGGCAAGGATCCCATAAAACTGAGGAGACAGAAATGTTTGTCTCTATTTTATGCGTTTTTTTCTGTAGACCTGTATTTATTAGACAGTTACCAATCATCAGTGTATAGGCTTAATTTAGAGTATTTACAGATCACCAACTAGAAGGTGATGTCATGAAGTCAGAATTGCTATGCCAGAACTTATAATTTAACCACATAGACAAGCTATATATCCACAAAATAATCAGATAATAATTTAAGACAGGATGCAATTAGTTGCTAAGAGGCTTAGGTTATAAATATTCTGGGGTGGAGGGAAGGAAGTTATCTCTGTGAATGGAGCTGGGTAATGTTTTCTATTTTAAGCACCCCTCCAAAAAGGAATGCTTTAACTTGTCTTTATAACCATGGTGCAAAAGAATGGCTTTCTCAAGGAGCTGGATGTTTAACAAATTTATTGCTGTAGTGCATACAAATATCTCTCAACTAGCCTTGAAGAAGCAGAGAGAAAGTGTATTTTCCATTATATCAATAAGCACACTGCTAGAAGGGTCTCTTCTTGATGTCACCACCACAATGCTTCTCTGTTGCCAAAAGGCTTTTATATGTCATTTAGGTAAATGGCATAACTGTCTGCAGTTCAGTGACAGTGTTTGAAATGACTTCAGGAGTCGGCTGGGAAAACAGGAAGAATGGGGATAAGAAATCAGTAGTGGATAGGCTTTGCTCTAAACACATCAGAAGAGGAAGAGTTAATAGGGAATGTGTGTTTAAGTCATAGAGGAAAGTAGGAAACAGGCAGTCTGGATGCAGATCCTGAAGATGAGTGAAACGGCAGAGATTAACATATGGAAACCAGACGGGCAAGCAAGGATCAGAAGACAGGAATAGCCACCTGGGCCTAAGTATAGCGATAGATAAGAAGGAATGGAAACAGTGCACGGGGCTTACTTCCTATCTTGGAAAAATCCAAGGAGGAAAAGAACCTAGTGTTTTTAAGAGGTTGAAAACTATGTGCTCCTCCCCTTTCTCGAAGGGTTATGTAATTTGAAAATGCTAAAGTAGACCTTTAAAAAACACTGGCATCCCTCCCCATGTTATTTTTAAACACTTTTTCATTCATTAAGCACAATTAAGCTATCAAGTCCTGTGTTTGAACTCTGCAGAGCTCAGTCCGCACTGCCAGAAGCACCGTGTATTAGAAACATCGCGAACAGTTCTGAACTTGCACAAAATATAATTGGCCAATTTGGAGACATTGTCTTGCACAGTGTGATGTGTCTCATACATTTTTCATACAGAAGCAACACATCTTACGAGGCGCACAGTAAGTGTATGGAAATGGATGTGTTCTGCAGAGGCTGGGCAGAGCAGTGGGGGGCTGGAAGAGCAAGAACTGGCCAGAGCTCTGTGAGGAGAGGAGTGAGCTCTGAATGAAACTTGACAAGCTTGTGAAAATAAAACACTCTGGGCAGGATTTTTCAAGGCATTTACAGTGCTATCTAGTGAACTCTATTTTTTCTTTGCAATAACTTCTTTACTGGTTTTAATTAAGTGTTTTTAATATCTAATATGAAGTTGGAGGTACCAGGAGGGCAAGAACATGCTTAGCAGGTGAGTCTTGCTAAGCTACCATCCTAGGCAATCTTTGCCTGTGCTAATGTTTTATATTATTACCTACATTTCTGCTAATCACTGCCTTTTTAGTCCCTTCTTTCACTAATTCTTCAAATTAAGGTTCTATTTAAGTGTTGTCAAGCTCAATCAGTCTCCTCTTTTGAGTATTAGGGTAAATGGATAATAATCTTTTGTCGAGTGACACGCTACAGTATTAAAAATTACACATGGTGCTTAAAAGTGTCATTGTGGAGAACACTGAGGAATCACACTGAAATGTGGAGGGCGAGCTCGTGTTTGTGCAAATGTGGGTCTGGGGAGCAAAAGGAGCACACTGCTCCACCCACTGTGGCCCCAGCCAAGGCCCTTCCTGCTGACCACAGGATTTGATACAAAGCGCATTTACAGTAACTTCAGGATAACTGGCAGAATTTTAAATCCGAGTATACAGACATAGCATTTCATCTGAACAATACAGCTCCACTGAACAAGAAGCAAGGGAGTCACTGGTACAGTTTGGGTGTGGATTGTTCCCCAAATAATAATGTGTTGAAGTCTTAGTCTTTAGCTTCACACAACTGAGAGGTGGTAGACATTTCAAAAGTGGGACCTGAGGCCAGAGTTTTCATCATTGTGGTTGTACCCTTGAACGACATAGTAGAGCCTGTCTCTTCCTCTTTTCCTTTTCTCTTCCCAGATGTGAGGTTAATGGTTTTGTTCTACCTTCCACTGCCATCCGACATACTGCCTCTCCAAGGCTCTCAAACAGTGCCAACTGACCATGGTCTGAAACCCTGTACCAAAATAAACCTCTGTTCTTCTAAATAAATTACCTCAGGAATGGGAAGTTGACTAATACAGTCCTTTTATTCATTATTTTTTACTTAAAGGGTCTTATTCAGAATATGTAAAATGGTTTTTATAAAGTACCAGGCTGACTTTAGAAATGAATGAAGTGAGGATTCCTTCAGAAACTGGGGAGAAAGAACATATAGAGAAATAAAAGCTCCTGCCCGGGCGTGGTGGCACACACCTTTAATCCTAGCACTTGGGAGGCAGAAGCAGGCAGATCTTTGTGAGTTCAAGGCCAGCCTGGTCTACAGAGTGAGTTCCAGGACAGCTGGGGCTACAGGGAGACCCTGTCTCGAAAAGACCAAAAAAAAAATCTCTGTGAGTTCAAGCTCAGCCTGGTCTACATAGTGAGTTCCAAGACAGCTGGGGAAGAAAAAAAAGAAAGAAAGAAAGAAAGAAAAAGAAAAGCAATCCAAGCTCTCTGCTTTTGAAATTATTTCACATTTATTGGTTGGTTCTATGTCAGTAACTGTGCTGGGGGACATGCTTGCTTCCTGTTAGAACATCAGCTAGCTTCTACAGTCTTGTCATCTGCATATGAAAGCCACTTTATATATGAAAACAAAGACTACATAGCATTTGATTTGGATTTCTACCACAATCAAAAGGATCATCTGGAAGCTGATGGAAATTGTTTACACACAACAAAGGTGTGTGGAGAGTCAGTCAGGAGCCACAGTAGAATTCTTTCTGTCTTAACCAGAAAGATTATTTCATTTAAAATAAGATTTGTACAACATATTTAAAGTTGTTTTCTTCATATATTTAAACTTATTTCTACCATCTTTAGTGTTTTATATTTTGTTTACTTACCCAGTTTCTACTGGATTATTTTTAATTATTTTCTATTTTTCTCTTTACATATTTTAAAATTAAATATTATATTTATGTTCATTTGTGGTTACCATTACAGTTGTTTTTTAATCTTTTTTGAGACAGGGTCTCCCTGTAGCCCCATTGAGACAGGGTCTCCCTGTAGCCCCATCTATCCTGGAGCTCACTTTGTAGATCAGGCTGGCCTTGAGCTCACAGAGATCCGCCTGCCTCTGCCTCCTGAGTGCTGGGATTAAAGGTGTGCGCCACCATGCCTAGTCTTCATTATAGTTTGTAATAGTAATGAATGAGTAAAAATTCCTTAGGCTCTCTTTCTGATGACCAATACAGATATTATTTCATTTGCCACACCTCCCATATCCCAAATCACTGTTGAGCATTGTTTCTTTCCCTCTCATTAGTAACTATGACTAATATCGTTCTCATGGTCCATGCTTATATATATCTATTACATGTCTGTACACCTTATCACTTGAAAAACTGCCTTTAGCTGACCATTTCCTTTTGGAATTTTTTGTTTTTCAATTTAAAGTATATGGCTGGGTATAGTGGTGCACACCTTTAATCCCAGCACTGGGGAGGCAAAGGCCTGTGGATCTCTGTGAGTTCAAGACCGGCCTGGTCTACATAGAGACCCCTGTTTCAAAACAACCCAAAAAAGGTATACGAGTTTTGGGGTGCAGTTCTAGCAAATGCCTGGTATTGCAAAATCTCCAAGTCTTTGGAAAAATCTTTCATTTGACCTCAGATGTGAAGGGCAGTTGTGCTTGTACAGGACGCTGTGATGATGTAGGTACTGGGTATTTTCATTCTGCTTTATCTAGACAGGGGTCCTCTTTCTCCATCCCACTCAATGCCCAAGAAGTTGATCTCTGTAGATGAGATCGGCATGTCTCTGCATTCTCATTGGGTTGAACCTTAAGGGGAGACTGACAAGACAGGCTGGAGGAGAAGAATGAGAGCGGAATGCTTCTTTTTATCCATTTGATGGGTACTTTAGGCTGGCTGCCAGCTGGCCTCAGAGCTGACATCGGTGGCCTTTCTCATCAGCGTTCTACAGAGTCTAGTAATTATTGTTCCCCCTGTTTCTCTAGGCTTAGAAGCTGTATTATTTGTGGTGGCTTCTAACCCCTGCTGCAGTTTCTGAATCTTGCCCTTGTCTTGGTTGCTAGTCTTTTTGTTGAATTTATCTCAGTTATTAATCTTGAGTGTGCCATTTCCCCCTGCTGATTAGAATCATTATTTTTCCCTTAGCGTAAAAACACCTTGTCTATTATCTTCTCGCTTCTATTATTTTTGGTAAGAAGCATACCAGACCTCTAACAACTGTTTCTTTTTGAACTGTCATTCTTTTCTCTCTAGTTGCTATTAAGATTGCTTGTTCAGGTGTCATTAGTATTGGGCATGATGTCATCATGTATATTGGAGGAAGACTGTTTTCTATTTATGTCTCCTAACATGATTCTTAAATTTGAGAACACCTATCTTTTTGTTCTAATAGTTACTTATTTTTATTTTATGTGTATGAGTGTTTTGCTTACATGTGTGTATGTGTACCATGTATGCATAATGGCCACAGAGGATGTTGGATCCCCTGGAACTTGAGTTATGAATGTTGTGGGCTGCTATGCTGGGTCCTCTGCAAGAGCAACTGGTGCTCTTAACTACTGAGCATGGCTCAAGCCTGGGTAATTCTTATCCTTTGTCTAACTACAATCTCTTCTACATCTCAATCTTAAATTTCAAATTTCATTTTTTTGTCAAACTGAAAAGCTTCTAAGTCATTATGCCTTCAAACGTTTTTTATGTGTATGAATGTACTGTCTGCACGTAGGTTGGTGCACCTGTGTCATGCAATGCTGCAGAGGTCAGAAGAGGGTGTCGGATTCCCCTGGAACTGGAGTTAAAGACAGTTCTTAGCCACCATGTGGGTGCTGGCAATCGAACTTGGGTCCTCTGCAAGAGCAGTCGGTGCTCTTAACTGCTGAGCCATCTCTCCGGCCCCTAATCATCTTTTTTATTATACTCCATACATATACCAAATTTATAAAGTCTGAAAATAAACTATAGGTTAATTCTAAAACACATTTGAGAATTCATAGTTTAACCATAAACTTGCATGCAAGAAATATAACTTTACATTCCTAAATTACATAACAAGTTGATATATGCTTTAATGTACTTAAAAAAAAAGAGATTGGGGCTGGAGAGATGGCTCAGTGGTTAAGAGCACCGACTGCTCTTGCAGAGGACCCGGGTTTTATTCCCAACACCCACATGGTGGCTAAGAACTGTCTTTAACTCCAGTTCCAGGGGAATCCGACATCCTCTTCTGACCTCCTTGGCATTGCACGACATGGGTGCACCAACCTACATGCAGACAGTACACTCATACACATAAAAATAATAAATAAATAAATTTTAAAAAGAGATTGATTCTTTCTCCTAAATCTTAGAACCAAGGAAAAAAAGAGACATATGCTTCAAGCTATATCTATAGTGATATCAGTCAATGTGATATTATCTTTACTGATCAATTACCCACTTTGACTTACATATAAGCATTTGGTATTAGGATCCACAAATGAGGGATAACATACATGGTATCTTTTTCCAAGACTGTGTCACTTCACTTAGCATAATAGCTTCCAGTTCCATCTATTTACCTGCAAATTTCATGATATCATCTTTTTTTACTGCTGCATAGAACTACATTGTATAAATGTACCCCATTTTCATCATCCACTCATCAGTTGAGGGACATTTGTATTGCTTCTAGCTCTTCTGTGAAAAGAACAGCAATAAACATGTGTGCTATAGGATGAATTCTTTGTGTATACACCCAGGAGTGGTATGATTGGGTCAAACGGGAGGTTAATTTTTAGTCTTTTAAGAGTTCTCCACACTGCTTTCCATAGGGGTTGCACAAGTTTGCAATCCCACCAGCAGTGAATGAGTGTTCCCCTTTCTCCACACCCTCTCCAGCATTTGATATCATTTGTTTTCTTGATTATAGACAGTCTTACTGGGTAAGATGAAATCTTAAAGTGGTTTTAATTTGCATTTCCTTAATTACTAATGATGAATGCTTTTTAAGATGTTTCTGAGCCATCTTAACTTCTTCTCTTGAGAAGTCTCTGTTCAGATTTTAGCCCATTTTTTAATTGGGTCATTTGTTTTCTTGGTCCTTTGCTTTTTTGAGTAATTCATATATCTGGATGTTAAACGTCTGTCAGATATGTCCCTGGTGCAGAGTTCCTCCTACCCTGTGGGTTTTCTATTCACTTCTTTGATTGTTTCTTTTGCTGTAGAGAAGCTTTTTAGTTTAATGAGGTCCTATTTGTCCATTGTTGACCTTATTTCCTGCAAAACTGCTGTCTGATTTAGAAAGTCTTTCCTACACCTATATCTTGTTGGTTACTACCAATGTTTTCTTCTAACATTTTCAGAGTTTTAGGTTTCACATTGAAGTCTTTGATCCACATAGAGTTGACTTTTGTACAAGGTGAAAGGTTTAGTTTCATTCTTCTACATGTGGTGATCTACTTTTGCCAGAACCATTTGCTGAAGATGCTACCTTTCCTCCACTGAGTGTTCTTGGCTGTTTTGTCAACTATCAGATGGCTAAAATTGCATGCATTCAAGTTTGGGTCTTCAATTTTGCTGTTTTATGACTATAGCTCTGCAATAGAGTTTGAAATCTGGTATATTAATCCCCCTGCATTAATCTTTTTGCTCAGGGTTGCTTTGGCTATCTGGGGTCTTTTGTTTTTCTATATGAATTTTAGGATGCTTTTTCTAGTTCTGTGAAGAAAGTCATGGGGATTTTAATTGGGATTGCATTGCGTCTATATATTACTTTGGATAGGATGGCCATTTTTACTATATTAATCCTTCTAATCCATGAGCATGGGAGGTCCTTCCATCTTCTGGTGTCTTCCTCTATCTCCTTCAAAGATTTAAAAATTTCATTGTAGAGATCTTTAATGTCTTTGGTCATATTTGTTCCAAGATATTTCATTTTAGTTTAGTTTAGTTTAGTTTAGTTATTGTGGGTTTCCATATACTCTTTCTCCAATTGCTTGTTATTGTCATATAGAAAGGCTACTGACTTTTGTAGATTAGTTTTGTAACCTGCCACTTTCCTGAAACTATCATTTCTAGGAGTTTTCTGGTGGAATTTTTGGCATCCCTTAGGTATACTATCATATCATCTGCAAAAAAGGGATAGTTTGACTTCCTCTTTTCCAATTAGTACTCCTTTAATTTCCTTCTCTTGTCTTAATGCTCTAGCAAGAGTTTCAAGCACTATATTTAAAAGGACTGGAGATAGTGGGCAGCCTTGCCGGGTTCTGACTTTAAGGGGAATGCTCATTTTTCTCCATTTAGATGTTGGCTGTAGGTTTCTTGTATATAGCTTTAATTATGTTGAGGAATGTTCCCTCCAGTCCAATTCCTTCCAGGATTTTAAACATAAAGACATTTTGAATTTTATCAAAGGCCTTTTCCACATCAATTGAGATGACCATGCGTTTTTGTCCATTTACATGATTTATATCATTTGTTGATTTATGTACATTGAACCATCCCTGCATCTCTGGAATAAATGTGACTTGATAATGGTGGATGACCTTTTTGATGTGTGCCTGTATGAGGTCTGCAAGTATTTTGTTGAAAAATTTTTTGCATCTATATTTATTAAAGATATGGGTCTATAGTTTTCTTTTTTGTTTGTCTCTTTGCCTGGTTTTGGTATTAGAGTGATGCTGGCTTCATAGAAGGAATTTGGGAGACTTCCCTCTGTTACTATCCTTTTGAATCACTTAAGGAATATTGGTTGTAGGTTTTCTTTAAATGTGTGATAGAATTCTGCCATAAATCCACCTGGGCCTGGACTTTTTTGAGTTGGGAGGTTTTATATTACTATTTCAATTTCCTCATATGTTATGGGTTGTTTAAGCTGTTCTCTTCTTGGTTAAGCTTTGGTGAATCCCATGATTTCAGATATTCATCCATTTCCTTCAGGTTTTCAAATTTAATAGAGTATATGTTTAAAAAGTATTCCCATATAATGTTCTGGATATTTTTGTTGTC
This sequence comes from Rhizomys pruinosus, assembly GCA_009823505.1. Taxonomy (NCBI): domain Eukaryota; kingdom Metazoa; phylum Chordata; class Mammalia; order Rodentia; family Spalacidae; genus Rhizomys; species Rhizomys pruinosus. The sequence goes on along the minus strand of VZQC01003231.1, from coordinate 968,250 downwards.
TGTTGTGATGTTTCCCCTTTCTTTCTTTTTTTTTCTTTTGTGGTCTGGAACTTGCTATGTAGACCAGGCTGGCCTTGAACTCAGAGATCTGCCTGCCTCTGTCTCCCAAGTGCTGGGATTAAAGGTGTGTGCCAGCACACCCAGCTGAGATGTTTCCCCTTTCATCTCTAATTTCGTTGATTTGGAGTTGCTCTTTCTTTCTTTTGGTTAACTGGGCTAAGGGTCTGTCTTGTTTATCCTTTGAAAAAACCAGCTCTTGGACTCATTGATTCTTTGTATTGTTTTCTTTGTTTCTATTTTATTAGTCTCTGCTCTGATTTGTAACCCAGGACACAGTTCTTAAAAGAACTATCATAAACATGATCAAAGAATTCCAGAAATTTAAAGAACACACAAACAAATCCAAGAACTAAAAGAAGATAGGGATAAACTAAAAGATGATAATGGAACCAATCCAAGTGCCCCTCAACTGACGAGTGGATAGAGAAAATGTGGTACATCTGCACAATGGAGCTCTATGCAGCAGTAAAGAAAGATGACATCATGAGCTTTGCAGGTAAATGGATGGAGCTAGAAGATATGCTGAGTGGAGTAACACAGTCCCAGAAAAACAAACGACAAATGGAATCCCTCATCTGTGGATGCTAGCGCCAATTTCCTAATTGTATGGCAAACTGAGCAATGTCAATGTGATCTGAAAACAACTGTGCTCTTATATTGTGAATCCCTTAAAATATAATAAATAAAAAAAGAAAAATAAATAAAAGATTATAATGATAAACTTTGAATGAATTCACAAAAGAGACAGAAATACTGGAGAAAACTCAGGCTGAAATGAAAAAAGAACTGGAACACTCAATGAGCCACCTGAAAAGGATGGGAAAAAGACTCAGTAACAGAATGAGTGAACTAGAAAATAGAATATCAGGACTGGAAGGCAGCATGGAAAAGCTGCACCACTCAAGCAAAGATTATGAAAAATTAAAAAAAAACTCAGGATAGAATAATCAGGAATTGTGGGCACCATGAAAAGACTGAACCTACATTTCATAGGTATAGAAGAAGGGGAAGAATCTCAGGATAGTGGTATATCTTCAACAAGACCGCAGAAGAAAATTTCCCCAAATTAAGGTAAGACGTACCCATACAAATATAAGAAGCACATAGAGCACCAAATAGACATGACCAGAAAAGAAATTCCCCATGCTATGTCATAGTAAAAACACTAGATATTCAAAACAAAGAGAGAATCCTGAAAGCTGCAAAAGAAAAACAAGTCCCTTATAAAGGAAAACCCATCAGAATCACAGCTGACTTTTCAATGAAAATGATGAAAACCAGGAGAGCTTGGTTCAAAGTATCCTAGTTCTGAATGACTATAGATGCCAACCTAGAATACTTTACCCAGCAAAAATATCTAGTATAGCTGAAGGAGAAAGGAAAATCTTTTATGCCATAAATAGACTGAAAGAATTCATGTCCAGAAGACCAGCCCTTCAGAGAGTACTTGAAGCAATATAAAGAGTAGAAGGAAGAAATGACTATACCCAAGCATCAACAGAAAGTAGTTAATGAAGGTATAACTGTGGAAATATAAACCTAGTTCAAGAATACACCAGAAACCCAAATGGTGGGAAATGATATACATCTCTCAATAATAACTTTAAATATCAATGAACTGAACTCCCCAATTGTGCTGGATAGCTTTAGTGTCAACTTGACACACCTGGGTTGAGGGAGCCTCAACTGGGGAATTGGCTCCATTGGATTGGCCTGTGGCCACGTCTGTGGAGTATTGTCTTGATTGTCAAGCAATGTGGGAGGGCCCGGCCCACTATGGGTGGTGCCAACCTGGGCAGGTTGTTGTGTACCGTATAAGAGGGCAGGCTGGGCATGGGCCAGGGTAGCAAGCCAGTAAACAGCAGTCCTCCATGGCTTGTGCTTCAGCTCCTGCCTCCAGGTTCCTGCCCTGAGTTCCTGCCTTGGGCTCCCTAAGTGATGAACTGTGACCCAGGAGATGTAAGCTGAATAAACCCTTTCCTCCCCAAGTTGGTGTTGGTCAGAGTGTTTTGTCACAGCAATGGAAGACAAACTAGGACACCAATCAAGAGGGATAAACCAGTAGAAAGGATTAAGAAACAAAATCCATCTTTTTGTCTGCAAGAAACCCATCTCACCTTCAAGGACAGGCACTATCCTAAGGTGAAAGAGTGGAAAAAAGTATTCCAAGCAAATGGTACTAAGAAGCAAGCAGATAAAATAGACTCCAAACTAAAGCTAATTAGAGAGATGAAGAAGGTCACTTCATTCTTATTGAAGGAACAATTAACCAAGAAAATATCACCATCATGAATTTATATGCACCAAACTCTTATGCACCGAACTTCATAAACACAATTCTACAAGACTTTAAGGTACAGATTAATCCCAACACACTAGTAGTATGGGACTTCAATACCCCACTGTGTCCATTAGACAAGTCAACTGGATGAAAAATTAACAGAGAGACATTTGAACTGAACAATACAACACACCAAATGGACCTAACAGACATCCACTGAATATTCCACCCAAACCCTAAAGAATATGCTTTTTATTCAGCACCCCATGGAACCTTCTCAAAACTGACCACATACTAGGGGGCAGAACACATAAATACAAAAAGTTCTATGAGACAACAATGCAATGAAGCTTAATATCAAAACACCAGAAGAAACCGTAGTAACTAAAGGAACTTATGGAGATTAAAGACACACTCCTGAATAATGAATGGGTCAAAAGGAGAAATTAAGAAAGAAATTGGGGCTGGAGAAATGGCTCAGTGGTTAAGAACACTGACTACTCTTGCAGCGGACCCAGGTTCGATTCCCAGAATCCACATGGTGGCTAAGAACCATCTTTAAGCCAGTTAAGCTGGGTATGGGTATGGTGGTGCACACCTTTAATCCTAGCACTCAGGAAGCAGAGGCAGGCAGATCTCTGTGAGTTCAAGGCCAGCCTGGTCTACAGAGTGAGTTCCAGGGCAGCTGGAGCTATAGGGAGACCCTGTCTCAAAAATAAATAAATAAATAAATAAATAAATTTCTGGATTGAAATGAAAAGGACAATAAAATACAACAAAACCTCTGGGACCCTTTAAAAGCAGTCCTAAGAGGGAAATTTATAGCTCTAAGTGTATGCATTAAAAAAAAGAGCACAAATAAATGACAACGTTGTAACTCAAGACACTTGACAGACAAGAAGAAATGAATCCCCATCCCTTTAAATATCACCTCTTTCACATTGCTCTTCTCTTTAGACGCATGTAGGACGTTTCCACTCTCATCTCCAGGTCTTATCTCACCAAAGCCTTTCTTTTCTGTTTTCTGTCTTTCTGTATGTCTGTGCTGCTTTCTGTGAACTGCTCTCAAAGCCATGTTTTAAATCAGGCATTACTTCTTCAGCCTTGTTTGGATGGGAGTTCTTCATTTAAAGGACCAACTCTTTTTTTTTTCAAAGCCAATTTTTTATTGAAGCTTTGTGCATTTCATACAAAATTTCAAATAAAATCTAGACCCGTGTCCCCCTCCCCCTCCACCCCACCAGAGCTCATGCATTCTGCCAAACATGTTTTTCATCTTTTTCTCAGTCACTCTCAAAATTCTCGATGCAGAAGATTACTGTTTTGAGCAGAAGTTCACCACTTCAGTCAGTTCTTTGACCCAATCTTCTGTTGTTGTTATTCCTTCCAATATGCATCACTCCAAAATATGCATCTATGCATGCCATGTATGTCATAGGTTTTAGCATCTTCAGCTTATGATTATTTTTTCTTTATTAGGCTGAAAGATGTCATGTTTGAAGGCTCCTCCTTGGCAAGCCCAAACCACCATCAGTTCTGCCCTTGTGTTCCACACTGGGGTTTTCCCTTCCCATGGTCACCAAATGAGGTTCAGTAAATACCACGGTCCTGTCTTGATCTACCTGTACTGGTCTCTGTGATGGAGCCTGGGTAGTCCAACAATGGCAGTCTGTACTCTGGAGAGGCTGAAACCCCAGCAGTAGCTCAGTCCATAAGCCGGATGTCTCAGTCCCCACCTGGCACTGAAACTCTTTCATCTTGATATTATAATTTTTTTTTCAAATTACCCTTTCCTGATTTTCATTTATTTTTCCTTACTTTGCTTCCTTAATGATTTTAAAGAGATTTTTTTTTTCTTTTGAGAGAGGATCTCAGTGTAGCCCCTTTTGCTATGTAGACCAGGTTGGCTTTGATCTCACAGCCCTATGCTGCCTCTGCCTCCTGAACGCAGTGCTGTGATTAAAGGTATACACCACCACACCTGGCAGGATAGGTAGTTTTAATGGTCAGTTCTAGATTGTTCTATGTCATATTCTTGGTGGTACCAATCTATTTGCTGATTTTTTTTTTTCAGTAGGACACGTTGTATATGAGTTTATGTTTACTAGATAGCATTTATTTATTTATTTATTTATTTATTTAGAAAGGCCTTATTCTGTAACCCAGGTCTTAAACTCATTATCCTCCTGATTCTACCACACAATGTTGGGATTACAGAACTGTGTCACCAGGCCCAGTAGTATTTCTTTTTGAGGATGTCCCATGCATGCTGAGTTCTTCTCTGATATCCCTTACACGTGAAAGGCTTGTTAGGGGCTGCAGAGATGGCTTGGTGGATAAAAGCATTCACCACACAACCAGGAGGCCCTGTGTTTAGGTCTTATCACCCATGTAAAAGGCTGGGCATGGTTGGACATATGATTGTAAGCCCACTTGCAACCCTAGTGCTGTAGGGCTGTAGTGTAGAAATAGAAAGATCATGGCTTTGTTGGTCACTGGCCAAGCTTCACATTCAGTGAGAGACCTGTCTTAAATAATGATAAAACATAGTACCCAAGATCCTTCTCTGGCTTACACATGAAAGTGTATAGGTGTGTACTGCGCAAACACATATGGACCATCCCCACTCCACATACACAAAAGAAACAATGGTTAGGAATCAATGATGGACAATGAAAACCAAGTAAGATAGGATTCTAAAAATGGAGTATGGTCAATGTTTCTGAAATAATCAGTAAGGGGAGGAGGTCAGAACCTGATGATCATCAAGAGAGGGTGAACACACACAAGAATTCAAAGACAGAAGTAAAGGTAGAAGGCACATTCAGCAAATCACCCAGGGACAATACAGAATCCAGAGGCTGGAGGCCTGTCCCAGACCAAAGCCTAAAGCAAGCTCCCGGGAAGGAAAAGCGGCTGCTTCCTATGCTTCTGGGCTGAATTTCACAGCCAAAAGTTCCTTGTGCATTGCAGGAAGGAATCGTTAGTTTCCTTCCTGTGCCTTAAAACCCACTGTGGTGTAAGTAAGGGCTCTTCCTGTCACTGGGCAGCTGTGACAGCCTATGTAAAATCAGAAGGTGAATAGCCAGCTCCCACAGAATGGCTTCTCACTGTGTTTATCCTATCAAGGGCCAGTCAGAGGCTGTTTTGCACCAGTCAGGCAGGATAAAGACCCCACACCCCATAAAACAAGACACCCTTACATTAGAAATTAGAAATGCTTAGTAACTGGATCATTTAAACCTTATCCACTGACGGGAGGCCCCAGCTATTGGTGGAGATATTTCTAGGCAGTTAGTTTAAAAAACAACTGCCCCAAGCAAGTCTCCTTCTGCTGCTTCTGGAACACATGGGGGTCGGTGTGATTCCACAGTGCAAAACTTGCTCTCCTTTCTCTTCCGTTTTGGGCTCTTCAGTGAACAGTAAGGCCTCGTTCATCAACTCTTCATCGGTGGTGGGGGACTTTGCCATTCCTCCACTCAGCAAAGACAGTTTCCTCTATGTTGCAACTGTGTATTTGGCGAGAAGATGGAAGGGTTGGCACGACCAGTGCTGGCTATTAAAAGCAGGCACAGTAAAATCCCACAATGATTCGCCTCTTTCAGCTTGGCACACCGTGTTAGGAGCTGGAATAGAGAGGCATTTGTAAGAAGCTGCGGTTGGGAGGAGGGTGATGGCGCCTCGGGAGAAGCCCTGTGTTCCTTCTTCACTCCTTCCGTGCAGTCATGAGCCTCACTTTTGTTTTTCATATTTCAAACTCTGCCTGGGCTGAACTGGCCGCAGAAATAGATCCGCACGACACTCCTACTCCCAAGCTGCTGATGCTGCGGCCACGGGTCGAGCCAACCCAGAAACTAGGAAGCTGAAACAGAATTGAAATGGTAGCCGTATGAACCAACCCACTTCCTGGTTGGAAAAGCTTCATCATTTGTTATTTCCAGCCCTGACACTCCTATAAATCTTTAACATCAGTGCTATGCATGTCACATAGTGATTACCTGCACGCATATGGTCTTCCTAAAAAAGGAAACTCTTATATGACACAGGCATATTTTTTTTAAGCTTAAATGAAAGGCTGGAACATGTCTACTGCGGATGCCTGGAATCTGGAAGACAGATTGATGGAACTGGGTTACAGCCAGCCATCGGGGTGGGAGGTCAGCATCAAGGATGCCTAGCAGGAAGCGCTAGGAGGGTTCTGGCAGGCAGAGGGCTGAGCATCAAAGGTGGAGGCCTGGAAAGGCAGCCTGAGGTGTCAGGGAGACCTGGCAAGGGGCTTCTCTTTGAGCTTGAAAACTAGAATAGCCTTTAGGTAAGGAAAGGAAAGTAGGTGGAGACAGGAACCGGTGAGACAGAACATCCCTGGCCCTAGAGACCAATAGCCCTATTGACCACTTGGTGAGTAGCTGTCCGGAGCCAGGTTCTGAGCTATCAGGGTTCTCCGCATCAGTCACAGGCTTATCATGATGTTCAGTCCCTTGCTTGTTACGCTTTTGTATTGCTCACTCAACTGTTCTTCGAGGGGAGGTGTGTCCTAAACACCATCAGCAGGACCTTAGCAGGGAAACCAGCATATAGAAAGTGTTCGGTAAATGCATATCAATCGAGGAACTGATCTTCTGATTCCATACTCTTGTTGGTCAAATCGAGCCTCTAAGGGACATACCAAGATATCACACAGAGACAGCAAGGGGAGCAGTAAGTTCTGAATGCTGTTTCCATTGAGAACCAATTAGAATTTGGAATGATGGGGTGGGAGCTGTCTAGGTTCTGGAAGGGGAGTTCAACACCAGGAATTTATCAAGGAGGAAAACTGTGGCCGCTGCAAGTAGAAGCAACACCAGAGCTGATTTGCTCTGGAGTCTCTTAAGTATTGATATTGCCGCTCCCTGCTTCCGCCTGTGGCTTGTGCTTCCTACTCCTGATTGTGGGAGAGTGATGCCACATAAAATCTAGGACATTTGGTAAAAACTGAATTTCAGATAAACAAAGAATTTTTTAGTATGTTTTCCAAATGTCACATTTGAAGCATGCCTATGTAAAATTAATCATAATTTACCTGCTATTCAAATATGGCTAGCATCTTGTATTCTTATTTGCTAAGTTTGGCAACTCTAGACGGAGGTTGGCTTTAAGGATGCTATGGGAATCAGGAGGCAGCCACAGGGCTAGGTATACCAGGTCTCAGCATTTCCACGACTATGATATTCAGCGAGGAGTCAGAATCTCTCGATCCTGCTGGGTTCTGGATGAAACAGCAGCCTAATGACCCCTTGTTACCCTCTCAGAAGGTGTCTCATTGTCACACTTCTGAGCGTAGTGTGTGACCGAGTTGGTCTGTCTATTCAGCATGGAGGACCTGGTGCAGAATAGGTGCTTAGTAAATATTTCTTGAATGAATGAGCAGGTTTTAGGACATGTCCCCTCAAAAGTGGCTTATTTCCTTTGTGTCCAGATTCTCTGTGTTATCCAGTTGTCTATCACTGTACCAGATACCCAAGATAATCAACTTAGAAAGGGGAGAGGTGTACTTTAGCTCACGGTTTTGGAAGATCCTGTCCATGGTCAGGCATGTCTGCTGCTTTTAGGGCCCTTTGGGGAGCAGGATGGCAATGACAGGTAGCCATGGAGAAGCAAAACTGCTTATTTCATGTCTGGAAAATAAAAAAGAGGAAGAGAAAAGGGCTGGGGCCTAAAATCCCTTCAAGGATACATTCCCACTAATAGTGACCATGGGCTGGGACCAAACCTTCAACATAGAGGCTTTGGGGGGTATTTAACCAAACCAAAGCAGCATCCCTGGTCAATGTTGTCCATTCTCAGGTCTAATAAGCTATGGGTAGCGTGTGAAGGCCCATCAGAACCACAGTGCAGAAGCAGAGTAGCTTTTCTGAAAAAGCCTTTGAGCTGCTCTCCTATGAGGGCACTGTGGGTATGACAGGAAACAGAACATTTGCCCCGACAGGACATACAGCATGTCTGACAACCCTGGCCTGCATGTGGACTAAGCCTCTTATTAGCCCCTGGGCTCTAGATACATTATTGTTAGTTGTACCAGGAGATACAAGGGACAAAAAGGTGAACTATCGATGGTGTCACTGGGGCAACCAGCAGAAGTGGAATTGTTCTAGGGGAGTTGGGACCTTGCGCATGTTCAAATTTGTGGATAACAGATACTCCCCGGCATCCCCTTTATGCTGTACTGTCAGTACCATACTTTATGTACCACTATGATATTATTCCGAGCTGGATTATGTCCTCACTTCTTTCCCTGAAGAGTGTTTATCAGAGAGGGACTATGAGGAGTCTGTCACAAATCTAATTCCTATGATGTTTTGCTTAATTGGAACCTCTCAATAAAAGGGTCCTATGAAATTCAATTTTGTGTTCCTCATACCCAGCACAGTCCCCCACACTTACAATATGTTCCTGCATCAGTCACAGTAGGCTATGTGTTGCTGCAGTAACAAAGTGCTATCAAAGTTTGGAAGGTTGTGAGAATAAAGGTTATTTTCTTGCTCATACCATATGTCAGTGTAGGGTGTGCGTCACATCCTGCTTAACTGAAACCTTGGCTGGTAGAGCAAGTTTTAGATGGAGTGCTGTAAAAGTCTCTGTGGAGGGAGAGACAGTGTTGAGCCTCAGAGTGACTCTCTAATCTCTTCCTACAAAGAGTTACTTCTGCTTGTATTCTGCTGCCAAATCAAACCCACAGCCAAGTCAACCTCCAGAGAGGGGAGGAAATATCATTCTCCCACAGGGAAAAAAGGAAAATGTTTTTGAACAAGAGTACAAAATCTCCTACAGTGCCCAGTCAATGTGAATGTAATTAAACTTAGCATTATTATCTAAGGCTGCACTGCAGGCTTCTCTGCTGTGAAGGTGGGGTGGGGAAGGTAAGGTGGGCCTGGCTGGAGGAGGAGGACAGGCTCGTGTGCAGTATCCCTGTCCAGCATCTGTGCTCATCTTTGTTTTCTGATTAGGCACATTCATAGCTAGGAGAGGAGAGAGGCCTCAGGGCTGGCCTTTTCCTTCCTTCTCTGTAAGGGTGGTGATCTCCCTTTCCCAGCTCATCATAGAGCCCAAAGGTGAGTGTTATCTTTGCTGGAGCAACAGGCAGTGACTCTCTGATTCTAAGCCATACGGAGCCCTGAGCTCTAATACAAATTGGCATGAAGATGTTAGGCTGCTGTCTTCAAGAAGCCTTTGCTTTAGCTGAGGAGAAAGATACACATCTAATTGCAGGAAGGATAAGCCCAGTCCTTTGTGCTTGTAATTCTTGCATATCCACTTAGGTCATTGACTGTAAGTCCTGACCAGACACACTAGCAGCCAACAGAAGCCTAGGGGTTACTCCAGTGACCCTACCTTCTCCAGGGAGCCAACTCACCTGAGAAGAGGTGTGACTTCCTACCAGACTGCATCTGACGCCTGCATTTGGCTCCTGTGATCTGTATTCTGAATATAATTGTTAGGTATTTGACTGAAGTATCTATCTAAAATGTGGGCTTTTCCTTATTCTCGTAATTGAATCCCCTGAAATGAAATTTTTAGTCATCCCTCTATGTCCACAAATTCTGTGCCCACAAATACTGCCAATTGCAGATTGAAAAATAGCTGATTAAAAAAAACCCCACCTCTGTACTGAGCATGTGCAGACTTTCTTGTCATTAGTCCCTCAATGACACAGATACCGACATTTCATTTACATTATATTGGGTATTATAAGCAGCCCAAAGACAATTTAAACTACATGGAGGATGTATGTGTACTACATGCAAACATCGTGCTACTTTATATAAAGGACTTAAACATCTGTAGATTTGGAGAACTGAGATTTCTAGAACAAATCACCCACGGATACTGAGGGCTGACTGCCCACAAATACAGCTGGGTTTTTCTTACTGATGCTACAATCAAATGGAAGGAAACCTACCCTATTCCAGAGGGGCCATTTGGATCCAGAGGATTAGTCAGACTAGATAGGGGTCGTTAGGATCCAGACAGCAGGCATACGCTGCAGCGACAGTCCCCTCTCTCAGACTATCCCCAAGACTGTGGCACTGTCTCATAGAGTATTACTTAGCTGCTAGGTGAGCCACTCTCACCACCGTTACCACTGATGACTTACTTCTTGGGTTTTAGAAACTTGAAGATATTCTCCAGCCAAATCTTGTAAAAGTACCAAGATTCAACTGCCAAATACACACTTTGGCATCTTCCAGATCTCAGACCCATGTTGACATTTCAGACTGATCTATGAGAAGTTGAAGTGCAGAAGGATATTAAAACAATTTGCCCAAGGTCATATTTTGTTTGATTGATATATCCTCAATCTGCAAAAAAGCTGGACTTAGATATGAACTGGAATCTATTAGGTACAGATGATGAGAAGGAAGATGAAACATGTTTTGTGTTTGCGAAGATACCACTTTTTAGATTTTTCCAGTTTATAAGTGTCATGTTAAATAAGGTCACCCTGGTAAGCATGTGCTGCCAGTTTCACAATAGTACTGATTCTTTAAAAGTCAGATTTCTGAGTCATGTTGAGTTATTCACAAAACAAATGCTGAGCCTGGCAAAGGGTCCATCAGGGATGAGCATTGCCACCACATGTCTCCTTTATAAAAGTCTGGAGAGATTCGAAAAGAGTTTCTCCAGGAAGCGTTGCAGAATTGCATCACCCGGGTGCTCTAAAAGATTATGAAGAATCACATTTGGTGACCTTCACAAATTTGACATATGCCATTATTATTATTTTTTTGTTGTTATTTTGTTTTGAGACAGAGTCTCCCTGTAGCTTCAGCTGTCCTGGAACTCACTATGTAGACCAGGCTGGCCTAGAACTCTCAAAGATCCGCCTGCCTCTGCTTCCTAAGTGCTAGGATTAAAGGCGTGCTCAAAGGCGTGGGCCACCACGCCCGGCTGACATATGCCATTATTAAGCAACTTAAATAGTTTAATATTCCTGAATGCTGTTGCTGTGAAATTTAATAGGACTAAACAGGATAGTCAGGATGGTGACCTTTATTGTTTACTGAATATCCTGACTTAATGAAGTCATGTTTACATGAATATCCTGACACTTCTTGTTATCTTCCCTTGGGCCCTATTGACACTTCCCAAGCAGGCAAAATGCCAAATCTTGTTCATGAATTCCTCAATCCGTTGGTGCTGTCACAGGGCTTTGACTAAGCATTCTTTACACCCCTCAAATACAGGGAAAGTGCATGTAGTAATCACCTCCTTGTTCCCCTACCTCTGTTGTAGACTATTACCTGAAGGCAGGGTTTGTTCATTCGTATTTTCGTCCCTGGCAGGCCTAGTACTAGCTCAGCTTTTGTATTCTCCATATTCCAAATGTTATTGCAGAGAAATGAAATTATATTTTAGTTGCTAGAGCCAGAGCTGGAACAAAACCTGAAAATCATTGTCTGTTGATATAAAATAAAGCAATGCTTAGAATTTTAAGCACCATAATTAAGCTGAGAGAACACGAACTTTTCAGACTTGTAAATATTTTTCTTTTGTTCATGTGCTTTTATCATATATGATAAAATGAGTTGACATTATATTTTGTGTTTATAAGAAAGTACATTTTCTTATAAAAAACAGTGAAAAGGACTATGAAATATGACTTTCCTCTTCAAATGCTTCCTCCATCCTGAATCATGCAGAGGTCACGTTCATGACGCATGGTAGGAAGTTGGCTGAGAAACAGATCATCTTGTTCTTATCCCAGTTTCATCAGCAGGCTTGATGTTATATTAATCCTTATCTCGTATATGGAAATATGGGTGAATATGAGTAGATAAGGCTGAGACAATTCAGTTTGCAGTGAGAAAAGATTAAAGGGACAGAAGCTAACCCATGACACACTGTCCCATACTGTGGGGATGGGACAGACACTTGGGAGAATGCTGAGTATGACTTGAATAGACACACAGGTCTAGTCTAGGGTGACATTTTGTGTAATGGGGTATATGCTGTGCTGGTCCTAAAGAGTTTGTGTAGACTTGTGAACTCTGTTGGCATTCTGGGCAGTGTATGTGTGCTGTAATACATAAGAAGACTGGATAAAGGAATTGGTATTTCTTAGCTACTTGCCTTTTCCTAAGTAATATGCTTCTAACTAATATTAATGATAGAACATGCCGGGTGTGGTGGCACATGCCTTTAATCCTAGCACTTGGGAAACAGAAGCGGGTGGATCTTTGTGAGTTCAAGGCCAGCCTGGTCTACAGAGTGAGTTCCAGGACATCCGGGGCTACAGGGAGACCCTGTCTCAAAAAGACCAAAAAAAAAAAAAATAATGATAGAACAGTATCAGTTCTTTATGAATACTTATTCTGTCTATACTAAGCCACTTAATCCTGTTAGCAAACTGTATAGTGCATCCTTTCCATTGTATAGAGGAATAAGGGTGCTGGGGTTTATAAATCGCTTGCTTGAAGTCAGCTACACAGCTAGTTAGTGTCACAGCCAGGGTTCCACCTTGCTTATCCATGAATAGTTTGCTTTCATCATTAGACCTAAGTCTAGTTTGAGGAAGAACTACTTTCAAATGTCTTTTTGTTGTTTTAGAACAGGTTTAGGTTTCTAGAAAAATTGTATAGATATTCAGTTTCCTTATTACTGGCATATTAGTCCATTTGTTAGAATTAGTAAATCAGTATTGATCCATTATTAATGAAATCCATAGTTTGTTCAGGGATCCTTCATTTTTTGCCTACAGTCTTTTCTTTGAACCAGGACCCTGTGGAGGACTTGGTCCTCATGTCTACCTGGGCATCTCTTGGTTGCGATGGCTCCTCGTAGTTTGCTTATGTTTGATGGCCTTGACAGTTTTGAGGGGCCCTAGTCATGGATTTCACAAAACAATTTTCTGTTTTTCCCAGAGTCAGCCCAGGATGACAATGCCAGCATGACATTGTATCAGTGGGTCGTCACTGCTGGCTTGGGCTTGTCCCCTGGCAGAAATGGTACTTGCCAAGGCGTCACCAGTATAGAACTGCTGGTATCCTACTTTTATTGTTGTAATGTAGAGAAATCTCACACAGGTTAGCAATGGCTGCTTCTGCAGGAATTGAGATGTGTCAGGCTGCTTCCCCAGTGTCTCTTTGGGGACTATGTGATTTCTTGGTTCTTGCTGCCTTCACTTTGGGTGTTTTCTTCATCTTTTCTTGCTGTTTAACTAATGAGTGAACCTTTCGGCTTGGATACTTTGTCTCGTGACTTTGGCGTCTTCATCTCTCTCTGCGTTTTGACAGCTGTCAACAGCCTGGTGAACATCTTTCCTTTTCTGCTCAAGGTACTTCCTCCTACCTTGCTCCTCTGCCCCTGCCTTCATTTTATAGATGATGAAGTTGGAGCAAAGGGATACATAAGGAAACTTTCTTTCAGTTTCATAAGTAATAAATAGGTTTCTGACTCCAAAGCCAGCACTGTGAAGTCTTAACTCGCAGTACATGCTTTTTGATATTCTGTACTGTCTCCATCAAAACCTTAAGCAATCTCCAGGCTTAAGAAGTCACAACTAGAAAGTGGAGGAGAGGATTTAGACTCTGGTTTTTGGCAGCCCAAAGTTCACCTTACCAGCTTGCTTTCTGAAATACTGCAACATAAAAGTTAGCCCAGCTTCAGGCTGGTTCTGAACAGGTAAAGATACAGATGAAACTTAACAATGTCTCACTATCTACAAGTAAATCTGTTTAGGTCCTAGCTTAGACACTGTCATAGTTTAATTTCCTGTTGCTGGGATGAAAATTTCTGACAAAAACAACTTAAGGGGGAAAGGGCTTATTCTGGCTCACACTTCAAGGTAAAACCCATTATGGCAGAAAGGTCAGGAAGCAGAGAGTAAATGCTTGCAAACCTAGATAGATGGGAAGATTAAGAAGATAAACAAAGAATATAGAACTTGTCCTGAGCAAAACTGGCTTGTGAGCCTTTGGAGTATTCTTGTGAATGTTGGTCTCAGGCATTGGTGGACATTTTGGGGAACCATACTAATTAAGAGTGCTCCTTTATACCTTGATTGTATGGCCTTGAATTCAAAGGAAATAACTCTGCTTTGTCCTGATTTTTCTTAGTATGACAGTAAAGACAAAATATAAGTGGGACTGAAAGACGATGACATCATGGAGTAGCTGGTACTGGGGAAGACGGAGGCACCAAGAAGTGGTTTCAAGATATTGAAGGTTTGGGTTAAGGTATGGGCATTGGCAAGGGCAACATGCATGGCTTGGCCATTTACTGAGGGACAGAACACTGGAAGAAGACACCTAGGGTTGAGCGAAGGGGGGGTGGCATGGCTATGGCTTCTTCAGATGTCCTGATAGAGATATCAGTGTAGAACCTGGAGAGGTCTGGGCTAGATACACATCTCTGCCAGTTATCTGTGTGTAGGTGAGGAGCACTGCGATGTGGTCCAGAGTGCCTAGACAGAGCAAAGAGTGAAAAGAAGACAAGAGGCTTTGATAGCTATGCAGTTCTCATTGTGAAGAAGAAAATGAAGAAACAGGCTTAGAAATAGGCATGTTGAGAAAAAATCCCAGGCATGGGGAGTTGGGGCGAATTATAGATGAACAGATAATGTGCAATTCTGAATCAATTAATGGGCCAGTTTTTGTGCCAACTCACATTTGAAATGGGGCTGTAGAGATTATTACTGTTCCTGTGTGCTTATTTCTGTGATGTGCTTTTCCCTAGCTGAGCTGGGAACTGGGAGTGGATGATCACATGAATCCTGTTCCTCCTCATTTCAATTAAAAAAAATTTTTTTTTGGTCTTTTTGAGACAGGGTCTCCCTGTAGCCCCAGCTGTCCTGGAACTCACTCTGTAGACCAAGCTGGCCTTGAAATCACAAAGATCCACCTGCCTCTGCTTCCCAAGTCCTAGGATTAAAGGCGTGTGCCATCACGCCTCACTCAATTTTTTAATTTTTTGTCACATTTCTGTTTATAGGCAGAGAGAAGAAAGAGAAGATATGATAAAAGCACTGGATTTTCCTGGTTGTTCCTTAGTGCTCATAAATTACGGGGATCCTCAGTGACTTTAAAAAATCTTTTTTCCGAGCCAGGTATGGTGGCGCATGCCTTTAATCCTAGCACTCAGGAGACAGAGGCAGGCGGATCTTTGTGAGTTCAAGGCCAGCCTGGTCTACAGAATGAGTTCCAGGCCAGCTAGGGCTACAGGGAGACCCTGTCTCGAAAAGACCCAAAAAAACAAAACAAAACAAAAATCTTTTTTCCCTTTCTGAATATGAGAAGTTAGTGTTACTTTAACTCGGTTACACAATATCTAGTCACATATATTTTATCTGATCACTTGTATAGTTATTACAATTATTAATTATAATTAATACAGTTAATACAGTTATTAATTATTTCAAAATAATTAAAGTAAATAAAATGTACTAAGGAAAAGCAAAGAAGATAATAGATGAGAAGGCAATGTATACTTAATAAATATTCAATATTTAAATGTCTTTTTATGTTAAACACATTTAGAAAGTAACAACAGTGTAAAATTAAATACAGCGTACATTAAAAGTGTCCTATTAACAAGAATAATTATTTGTGTTCCTCAGGTGATTTCTATTCAAGTAGAGTCTTGGCATATCATGTAGTGGACAATGTGGAACAATGTGAAATTTTACATTAATCTGAAGGTGCTTTTATTTATCAAGAAGGAGGATTCATTTTGTGTATTAGATTTTTCTTTGAACAGTGTCTCTCTATGTTGCCCAGGTTGGCTGTGAACCCAGGATGATCCTCTCTTTTTTTATTTATTATTTTTTATGTGTATGAGTGTACTGTCTGCATGTAGGTTGGTGCACCTGTGTCATGCAGTGCTGCAGAGGTCAGAAGAGGGCGTCAGATTCCCCTGGAACTGGAGTTAAAGACAGTTCTTAGCTACCATGTGGGTGCTGGGAATCGAACCTGGGTCCTCTATAAGAGAAGTCGGTGCTCTTAACGGCTAGGCCATTTCTCCAGCCCTGAACCCAAGATCATCCTATCTTGACCTCCTGGATGCTGGGATCACAGGTATGTACCACCACACGTGTGGCTTGTGGAAGCTTCATATATTGGCATATATAGCTTAAAATTTTAAATATATTTTTTATGTGGATAAGAGTTGTATCTGCACATATGTAAATGTCCCTGTGTCCTGGAATGCTTGTGGAGGCCAGAAGAGGGCATGGGATTCCATGGAAGTAGAGTTACAGATGGTTGGTCGTTAGCCTCCATGTAGGTGTTGGGAACCGAACCCTGGTCCTCTGTAAAAGCAGCCTGTGTGCTCTTAACTGCTGAACTGTCACTTCAGCCCCACTACATATATTTTTAATGCATCTTACCTAATGTTGGCTAAATATTATTTAGAATTTTGATGTTCAGACTATTGTATCTTTTTGTATTAAATGATAGTTGTTAGGTCTGAGTTTCCCAGAATTCCAAGAGACACACAGATGTCCACTTCCTCCAGAGGCTGTCAATCTTATGACCTCTTCGCTCTTACTTGAGGTCCCTCCCATGGCTGCCCCACCAAGTACCAACAGGTAGCCGGGTCCTGGCAATTTCTAAAGTAAATATATTCCCAAAGTGACTAAGCCTCATGTGCCTATCTTTTATCAGGGGTTTGTGTCATTATAGATCTAACAACAGTATTTCACAGAAAAGCTGGCAAAATTTAGTTTTATTTAAATCCGTTGTCTTGGTATTGTATACCAGAAACACCCAGGTCTGCTATTAGGTGCCAGGGAGGTGGCAAAAACCCTTCTTCTGACATAGAAGCTTATGCACATGCTCGACTCTCACTCATCCTTGCCAGAGATTGTACTCAGGACTTTCCATTAACCCACTGAACAGAAACACATCAATATTATCTTGGAGTGAAAACATATAGGGTGGCTCTCTTAAAATAAGACATTTCATTATTCCTTGGGAGACATTTGGTCTAGGAAGTCACCAGTTGCCCGCTCAGCACCACCTGAGTCTTCTTGGAGGAAACAAAAGTATATTGTTCATGTTCTTAGGCAACTTATAAGCTAACAAAATAGAAGAGAATTCACTTTAATACTGTGAAGATCTAAGAAAAAGTAAATTGTAGAAAAACTATATGGTCTAAATAAAGGGGAAAAAATGATCAAAAGAGGTCTTAAATTTGAGTTAGGAGGCAAAGCAAAGCTCAAAGCAGCTTAGCTCCCTCAGGCTGGGGCCTCTGCTGGCTGTTCTAACAGCCATCCATCCAACTTCTGTTTCTTGGGTTTGTCCTGAAACTACTCATTTCTTTTCACCTTTTGCTTATTTATAGCCCTGGCATGTCCCCCTCATGTGCTGACTTCCAGGTTTCGTGTACTTTGCTCACCTCACTGTTTGTCACAGCTCCGTAAACCACAGCACCCAGACCCTGAGGCCGTCCTGCCAACAACCTCCGTGTTAGGACTCTGAATTCCAGAGCTGTTGCTGGCCCGTGTGCGCACAAATGGACCTTCCCGCCAGGTCATTTTTCCCTACGCGTTGTTCCGGAACTGGAGGCTCACTTCAGCCAACCTCCTCTAATCCGGTGACAGACACAAATAAAGGATTTCTTTTTGACCTTTAGCCCTCCTTTCCAAACTCTGAGCGGCATCATCTACTGCTCCTAAGCAGCGGTGCCCTCATCTCATTGGTCCCACTCCCTGCCTCTGCATATCCCATACCTCCCTGCAAGACTAACCCCTACAGCTTCTGTGCAGTCATTCTGCAGAACTGTGGCTACTGACTAAAAGTCAGACAACCGGCCAGTCAGAATACATGAAGAGTGCTTGGGGGAAACTTTTAACAAAAAATGACTTGAGTGGAAGACAGAAGTCAAATATGTTTTGATTTAATTTGGCTAAGATAATATAGTATTACATTATCTGGTCATCCATATTTATAGCCATAAAGTCATTTTATGGTGGCTAAATCTAAAAGAAATCTATAATAAATAGACATGTTTAAATAAAATCAGCTGCCTTATGATTTTTATTGGCTTCAATGTGAGGATAACATAAATAGTATTTCATTTCTATCATAACACAGTTATTAAGGCGAAATAGTCAAACATTATTATAGTTCTTCCTAATTATATAATTGGCATTCTGTAAACCAGCTTCCTGTCTGATGGTTAAAGAGGGACTATTTTATAGCAATTCAGCATTATCTATTGTATGTTAATAAAACATTGTTGGTTTTATTAAAGATTTGTTTATCCTTCAATCACAATTTTTTTTTTTTTTTTTTTTTTTTCGAGACAGGGTTTCCCTGTAGCTCCAGCTGCTGGAACTCACTCTGTAGACCAGGCTGGCCTTGAACTCACAAATAGCTGCCTGCCTCTGCCTCCCAAGTGCTAGGATTAAAGTCGTGCGCTACCACGCATGGCTTCAATCACAAATTTTAACCCACATTATTATTAGCACTTTATGGAAGGCAAGAATTTGACCCCAGAAAGAAGACATACAAAATGTCTTAGCATGAATTTTCATTAAGAACTTATTTTCATATGAAAAATGGCTGATGAACATTCCTTACAGCTAGGAAAGACCCTGGGATGCATAGTGTGTTCTTTAAAGATTCAACATTCCGGGGGCTGGAGGGATGGCCTAGCGATTAAGAGCGCCGACCGCTCTTGCAGAGGACCCGGGTTCGATCCCCAGCACCCACATGGCGGCTGAGAACCGTCTGTAACTCCAATTCCAGGAGAACTCCAGTTCCAGGGGAATCCGAGACCCTCTTCTGAACTCCGCGGCATTGCACGACACGGGTGCACAGACCTACATGCAGACAGTACATTCGTACACATACAGAAATAATTAAAAAAAAAAAAAAAAGATTCAACATTCCTCCTTCCTTCCTTCCTTGTTTGGGACCCTCACTTGCAGGGTTATTTCCTTGAATTTGGGTACAGACGGCTCTTAGGCCCTGTCTGTAATCAAGTAGGTGAGACAAGGCATGTATTTGAAAACAACATTCCTGTGAATTTTTTTATTCATAGTTACCATTCAGGGGCTAGAGAGATGGATCATTGGTTAAGAGTGTGCACTGATCTTTCAGACGACACAAATTCAGTTCCCGATATTGTTGGATGGTTCACAACCATCTGTGTATGGGATCTCATGACCTCTTCTGGCTTATTACTTACACTCATGTTCACATACCCTGCCCCCCCTGCACATAATTAAAATAATTTTTTAAAGTCTTTAAAAAATACTGCCGAGTTCTTTCTCTTTCTTTGTGGACAAGGCCACAAGTGGGAACTTGTAGAGGAATCATGAACTCTGTCTCTGTGACAAGGAGAAAGACATTTTTTTAAAAAAAATTTATTTATTTATTTATTTTTGTATGTATATGAGTATACTGTCTGCATGCAGGTCTGTGCACCTGTGTCGTGCAATGCCTCGGAGGTCAGAAGAGGGTCTCGGATTCCCCTGGAACTGGAGTTCTCCTGGAATTGGAGTTTCAGACAGTTCTTAGCCGCCATGTGGGTGCTGGGGATTGAACTGGGGTCCTCTGCAAGAGCAGTCGGTGCTCTTAGCCACTAGGCTATCTCTCCAGCCCCGAGAAAGACATTTTTAATATGTTTGGGCCTCAGTTCTCACTCTACAAAGTGTGGTGTTGACAGGGATGCTCTTTGAGTTCCCTCTAAATGATATAGAAATTCTAATGGTTTGATTAAGCTGACTTTAGTGTTATTTATGAAGACTCTTTGAAGTGGATGACAGATGACACAGCAACAAAATAGTGAAGTACAAGAAATTAGACAGTGGAGACTGTGTGGGAGGAGATGAGAGGGTGGCTCATCATGGTTCCACTTTTGATAACTTTCTCCCTGATACATTCTGAATGATCTCACACCAAAGGGAAAATCTGAGTGTGGGTTGAAAAGGAAGGGGTGAATTTTACTGGTAGAGAATGCCAAGTGTAGTCTGAAATACATTAGTCACTGAAGTGATGGTTAAAATGCTGGAACATTAGGTCAGAGGAGCGGTAGAAGACAGCAGGAGTGGCTGTTAATTCAGTTTTGTTGGAAGATCATTTGAGGCAAGAGTCTACCAGGAAAAGAAGAGAAAGAAAAACCCCCAAGGTTTAGTTATCTCATTTATATGGTCAATATATGTCATATTCCCAAAACATACGCTTTTCCCTGAAAGATTGCTCAAAGAATATTTTTGTGTCTTCTTTGTAACCTAACGACTCTTTCAGTGTGTGTGTGTGTGTGTGTGTGTGTGTTATTTATAAAATCACCTGGGATCTGGTGCTAGTCTCAGATAAGGCCAACTGGCAACTTAGACACATCTCCACCTGGCCCCAGTGTCCTCTTTGCTACTGTATGTTGTGGTGTTTGTCTTTGGCATGGGAAGTCCCTGTGGACACAAGTATACTTATTTATTATGTTTTCCCATTACTAGAACTACTCTTGGCTCTGAATGTGAAGGGTACATACATCCTAGCTGCAGGATATGGGAAGATGCAGCCCTATCCTTAGAGGTGGTGTCAGTAGACTGCAGTATGTACATAGCTGATGCAACTTAAGGGACCGTAAAGAGCCCAAAAATGTTGCTTGTAAGGACAGAAGAATGAGAGAACATGGTCACGGAGCAGCTTGACCTGTAATCTCTGAGCAGGAGGCTTCCTCCTTCCTTCATTCCAGCATCTCCAGGCTGAGAAATGTAGAACTAGGAGATCCATTTCTTTCCTCTGAAGAGAGGATGCCTCAGGTCTACAGAGGTACAGCATGAAATAAGGATTTAAAAAAAGTTCAGTAGGAAGTAAATAGCCTACTTCTTCCTGTTCCACTGAGATGGGGAAGAAAATTTGGGGGACATCTCTAGCCCCTGTCTCCTCAGTTCATGTTCTAGGCCTGTGCTTCTGTTTCTCTTTCTAGTGATTCCCCACACATTCATGATAGATTAAAGATCTATCTTTGCTTTGCCTGTTATTGAGAGATAGGGTCTGCATCCCTTTCCTTTGCTTAACCCATAGACTAGAATCAACCCGACTCTCAGAGACCAGGAACTTCTCCTTCCTGTCTCCTGCTCTGGGGGAAGCGAGCTGCCATGGAGTGTGTCTGGCTATCCCAAGGTTGCCATGACTGGGAGACGTGCGAGCCACACAAGAAGGCCCTGCAGGATGAGATGACGGGTGAAGAGGAGGACAATCAGGGAACACGGTGAATCAAGCAGATAAGCGAAGGATACTCTTGGAACCTGTCAGTATGACAGAATGCCTGGCAAACAACTTAGGAGAAAAATTTATCTTTGCCCCATGTTTTAGAGGTCTCGATTCGTTGGGTGGGGAAAACTGGGGGAGAGGGTAGCAGTTGAGGTCATAGTAAGCCAAGGAACAGAGAAAGAGGAAATGTCCTGCCTACGGGACGCTGTTGTCCACCCTGAGGTTGGGTCTTCCCGTTTCAGTTATTTCTGTTTGGTAACACCTTCACAGGAGTACCCAGAGCTCTGTTTTATTAAGCTCTAGGTAATGCTCAGCAGGGAAGATGAACTGTCACGGATATGCATCTTGTAGCCTTAGCCGCCTCAGCTGACACCACTAGAATTCCTGACCAAGACAGCCAGGGGCAAAGTCAGACTGGCTCTTCTAAGGCGGTGAGAATTTGTGTAGCTTGTGACACCGGAGCTAATCCCTAACAAGCTATCCTGCAAGGCCTGGTCCGCATACTGTTTCTTCCCTGCTGGGAAGGCATGGGCAGTGTTTTCTTTCCCTAATCTCTAAGGGCCCATTTCCAATGCAGCAGATGTAGTTATTTTAATTCAATATCTCCTATATTATGAATCTTGTTCCCACAGCCCACTGTACAAGGCAGAGTTTGTGTTCACTGTGGCATTCCTCACTGTCTGGCACCGTGTGCCATGCAGGGTAAATGCTCATTGAATAGCAGTCTGTAGGACAATTTCTAGAAAATCAAATACAAAGCCCTATTCACAGAGAGTTGCTTTTCAGTGAAAAGCTAATAAGCTTTGGCAGTCCTTTGAAATCCAGATTTTGCAACCCCTACCTCCTCCTCTGTCCTGAGAAAGTTGGCCATGGTAACAATGGGGTGTTTGGCCAATGCCTGGCCTATATCTGGGCTGGATCTTGAACAGACAATACCTCATCAGGTTTACTGCAGTGGGCATTGTTATCTGCAGTTGCGGTGAGACAGCACCTCCCTAATAAAAGAACTGATTTGTAAACAGCAGTGAACTCTGTCACCTCTGCAGAGGGCAGCCCTCCTGCCTTTACAGTTTAAAGCCCTGGGAATCTAGAATGCAGCACTGGTCCTGACTTTAAAGGAAGGGGATGATAAGAGCCTTAGATAATGTAACTGACTAGATAGAGATAAGACGTGCCAGAGGGCAGACTTTCCGATCTGATCTGCCATAGATCTCATCCCCCATCGCTTCTCCTGGTGCTGACTCTGGTCTCTTTCTGACACTTTATTGGCTGGACTCCATCAGCATTTGCCTACAGGATTTAGTAAAAAAAAAAAAAGTCAGAGAAGACAGTGCAGCCTGACCTGACCCCTTAGTGAAAGCAAAGCCTATGCAAGGGATTTGCAGGCTGAACAAGGTAAAGAAAAGGCCAGGCTAGAGTTCCCGCCTGCAGATGATCCCAGACAACTCACACTAGTTCTTCTCACCAAGGTGCTTGCATGGAGGAGGATCTGCAATGAGGAATGAGGGCCTTGGAGGAGAGATCAGACGCTGGGGTGTTATCGTGTGGACCCGTCACAGTGCGCAGTTATAGACGTGGTGGACCTTCATGAAGATTCGGTTGATTTTAATCCTATACCAAAAGAGAGAAATGAGAGCCTGTTCAGGACCCAACATATTTGTTCATGCATTTGGCAAAAGAGATTTTTTGATGGATGTATTTTAATTGGTTATTTATTTATTATATGTATGCATGTGTGCCCTAGTGAGTTTATGTGGGTCCTGTGTGTGCAGTGCCTAAATAGGCCGATGTCAGCCACCTGATGTGGATACTAGGAACTGAACTTGGGTCTGCTGCAAGGCAAGTGGGCACTCTTAATCAGGGAGCCATCTCTCCAGTAGCACCTTCCCCTTGGATAGATTTTTCAGCTATGTCTATATCATTCTCTGAGACACTGAGGTTTGATTTTTTTTTTTTTAAACTATGCTATTCCTTCTTGGGTCAAGTGAGTGTAAGGCTGTAGGTTCTGTGATGTGCAAACACTCTTTTGCTGGCACGCTGAGGATCTACACGCTGGTCTATAACATGTCGGCATTGTCCCTTGTCTGAGGAATGCGTTTGAAACTTAAGGGGAAAATACGGGTCACCAGCTGCCTGTGTCACATTTCTCCATCTGCATGTGTGTCATTTTCATTGGAACATTCAGTGGAATTAGGTCAGTTATGGTTTCAGTTAGCAGCGCCGCTTTTGTGTTGTACACAAATCATATGATGTTTTTAATTATCTCTGCTTTTTAACATTGATCTGAAACCGAATCCTTAGCTATGCATGGCTTAGATGTGTTTCTTTCTCCTCTCTTTTTTGTTTTGACTTCTTTCTGGCACTAAAATGAAACTTTATCTTGCATGAGCAAGATACAATAATATTTTTTGGCTTTTTAAGCAGTTTGAAAATCCTGGGTTAAGAGGGAAATATATTACTAGATATATAGTTGTAAATGGAAAATTTTAGAGTAATTAATATGGTGGTCCACTACTTTTCTTCTGAGTTAAAGTGATGCTTATCTTTGAACTTCAGAAACACACAGAGAAGACTTTGGAAAGCTTAGTGGTTTGCCTTAGGCCAAGAGCTATAGATTTTTCTGACTTTTGAGCTGTGTTTAACTTCTAAGAGTAGAGAGGAAATTAGAAGGATTTCCTAGGGCCTCTGCATGG
The DNA here is from genome assembly GCA_009823505.1 of Rhizomys pruinosus. Classification (NCBI taxonomy): domain Eukaryota; kingdom Metazoa; phylum Chordata; class Mammalia; order Rodentia; family Spalacidae; genus Rhizomys; species Rhizomys pruinosus. The sequence goes on along the minus strand of VZQC01003231.1, from coordinate 944,020 downwards.
TTGGAGGGTAAAAAAGTTGGAAAATACATCATATGTAAGGAAAGACCAGGGCTGTTGCTTTGTTTGTTTGTTTTTTCTTCAACTGAGTACATGAATGGCATTACAAAAAGCAGCTTTAGAAAGCCTGTCTCCATTGACCTTCAAAAGCAGGCTTGGTCCCCCCTCAGCCTCCTTTAGCAGATGCTGGGCGAACCTAACTGTTCAGGTGTGTCTCAAGGCATGAACTGAAGGCTCTGAGATCTGCTCAGAGAGCAGGCAGAACAACCTTCAGGGCCACTTTCTATGCTCTGTGGGGACTTGACCTTGACAGTGTTCTTGCTAAAGGAATTGTCATGGAAGATTCTTGGAAGCCTGGGGGCTGAAGAGAGCTTCATGGGAAGGAAATAGCCAATTTTTCTTGGCACCTCACTTTTCTTTTTCATCTTCACAAATATATTATTGAATAATTTTGGGGTACTGGGGACTATCATAAACTAGTAGGGTGTAAGTAAGAAAAAAACGGTAGGATATAGTTCTTGCCTTCAAGAAGCCCGAAATCTTGTGAAGGAGGCAGATATATGAACAGTTCTAGAAGTTAGAAATCCTATATTAAGGGGCCAGCAGGGTCATATTATCTTCTAGAGCTTGGGGACACTCTTTCTTTGTGGTGCTCAGCTTCTGGGGGCTGCTGGGGTCCCTGTAGCAATGTGGCTCCCTAGGCTGCCTCTTTCTTTATGAACTTTTCTTTTTATATTGGAAAACATCTTAGACACTGGCCAGCAGAGATACCCAATTTTCTTTGTTCACTTTATGAAGATGCTAGTCACAAGACTTAGGGACCACGCTAAATCCAAGATGGTCTTACTTCTAGACTCTCAGGTACATCTGCCAAGAACCCATTTGTGAATATGGCAGTTACATTCCTCAGTACCAAGGGTTAGAATATGGGCTTAATTTTCGTGAGACACAACTGCAGTTATTACAGTAGGTCATAGCAAATACCAGGGAAATGATTGGACATAAAATTGCTTTTGACAATCATGAAGAAAATTATAGATGATTTTGATTGGGATAATTTCAGATTGTGCTGAGCTACTAAGAGTTTAAGCAGTACATGGAAAAAAATTATTATTTTTCAAGATAGTGATTTGGAAGACTTGAAGGGATTATTGTGGTTTGGGGTTCCAGAAGTGGGCAACTCAAGAGTACAAAAAGTAAGATCAAGCAGTCTATCAAGGACCTAGTCAAAGTGTAGACAGGGTAGGGAACTTGCCTAAGATCACCCAGTTGGCTTGGTCTGTAACACACCATTATTTTTTTTAAGTTCTCTGTTGAGATGAATATGTACGCATGTATGTATACATATAACTCAAAAATGTAAAACTCATTAATAACCTCATAGCTTCAGAAAATAACTGAACAGTGGCCTGCGGAGGTTGATGGTTAGGATTTTGACCTGAGACAGAAGGAGCAAATGGATTGAAGTCAAGTCATCCTTGTTTGCCTGGCCTAGGATTTGGGTGATAAAACAGAGAATGTCCTGGGGGGGACTGGAGCCTATAGGGGTGGGGGGGTTATTATTTAGAACCAATAAGATCTGTGGCCTGGGGGCAATTGTTACAAGGCAGGAGCAGATACATCAAAGCTAATGGAGACAGAGCTAGAAGTGAAGAGGGGGCAGTGATAGTGAGGTGGATGTGGGGAGAAAGTGCCCTGTTTTCTCTCTCCCCCAAACCTCCAGTTTGCTGGGCTAGTGAAAGGACTGAGGATCTTGGGTATGCAATCTGTATTAGTCACTTTTCTGTTGCTGCGACAGAAACACCATGACCAAGGGAACTTATAAAAAGAAGAGTTTATGGGCTGGAGAGATAGCCTAGTGGTTAAGAGCACCAACTGCTCTTGCAGAGGATCCGGGTTCGATCCCCAGCACCCACATGGTGGCTAAGAACAGTCTGTAACTCCAATTCCAGGAGAACTCCAGTTCCAGGGGAATCTGAGACCCTCTTCTGACCTCCGCGACACTGCACGACACGGGTGCACAGACCTACATGCTGTGGGGAGGCATGGGGGAAGGAGGTGCCGGTGCAGAAAGCCATGGTTCACATCTTCACGCAGGCACATCAAGCTGAGAGCTACTGGAGATTGGCAAGGCTTTTTGAACTCTCTAAGCCCACCCCCAGTACATGGCCACACCTTCTAAGACCTCCCAAAGCAGTGCCTCCAACCAGGGACAAAATGTCCAAATACTTGGAGCCTATGGGGGACATTCTCATTCACACCACAATTTTGGTTATTCTCCAGGGCCCCAAGAAAGGCTGAGAGTGGGCCTGGAAGAGCAAGTGCAGACCGCCAGAGTCCACTGTGTGCCTAGCACTGGGCCGAATGTTGTAAATGTGATATCTCCTTAACCATCTCCTTCCCTCCCTCCTATCCCCCCTCCCTCCCTCCTATCCCTCCTCCCTCCCCTCCCTCCATTTCCCTCCCTCCCTCATTCTCCCCTTCCTCCCTTTGAATCCATTTTAGAGCCTCACATACCATACATAAGGCAAACCGTCTGCTACTGTATTTCCAGCTTTCTTTTAACTTCTCATTCTCAGAGAAGTTACCTGGTAGCCCAGGCAGGCCTTGAACTTGTGATCCTCCTCCCTCAGCTTCTTGAGTAGCTAGAATTTCAAGCCTGGGACGTCAGGCCCAGCTCCTTAGAACCTGATCATTAGGTAGAGGTCAGAAATCCCAGCGCTTACAGCCCTAGGCTCAGAGAAGCCAAGTATCTTCATCTGCGTGCCTTTTGGAAACCAAACCTTTCTTGATTGCTTTCTGAGTCCATGCTTCTTTGGATGTTGGAAATATAAAAGTAAAAACCTCAGTTTTACCTTTTGCAGAGGACACAGTCTAAAGTATACCAAGTCTAGTGTCATTAATATGTCCAGTTCATTTAAGGCAGAATTCATTCAGATCTGTTTTTGTGCTAGAATTCTTCTGGAGCTGGGCATGAATTAATAAATGGAACACACTAAAATTCTTATCTTTATAGAATATATATTATATATTAGTGGTGAGAATAAGAAATATATAAATAAACTTATTAGCCTTCTCCTAGATGATTGGTGTTTGGAGAGAAATTAAAACAACAGTTTGGCTGGGCCTCCAACCCTTCCTATAAATGAGAGGAATGAGACAAGGAAATGGACACTTAGAAACTAGTAATCCACTCTGAATCATGTAGTTGGCTACGAGGAATCTCGAAGTCTGACTTCTAGAAGTTCTTGTTTCCATTCTCTGTTTCCATTACCCACAATTGTTACTTTTGACCTTTATAATCCTCCCTACTCCAAACCCCGTCTACTTCCCCGTCTCCCTCCCTCCCTCCCTCCCTCCCTCCCTCCCGCCATCCCTCCCTCCCTCCCTTCCTTCCTCCTTCCTTCCTTCCTTCCTTCCTTCCTCCCCACCACCAACCACCTCCCTCCCTCCCCTGCCTGTCTCTGAACCTGCCATTCTTACCACAGACTATAACCAGCAGAGATACTTTCAGTGAGTAATCGGACTTGCCACCTTCCAAATCACAGACATTTCACCGCCCTGGGTTAGGATGGATCTTTCTCATCTGCTCTCTGGACTCCATCCCCTTTCACCTTGGAAGGGATCCCCCTCTCTGTTACCTCTTAGGAGAAGTAAGTAAGGAAGGTTCTAAGAGACAGAACTTATCTTGAGTAGTGCTGTTCTCTAATGGAAAGGCAGTGGGAGTTTGTAGCTGCTGCCTGAGGAGACCACCATGCTCCAACCTCTTCCGTGCTTGTGGTGTAGTCACCCGCTGACCTCCGCACGCTCCTCCTTCCAGCCAAGCACAAAAAAACAAAACAAGAAAATATCTACCCCTCTGCTGGCTCTTCTTACCATTATGTTTCTCAACTATTTGTAACTGTTTATCCTAAACCTTTCTTTAAACTGCTTTCATAGATCACTAATAACTTTCTTTTTGAAAGAAATTTGGCCAATCCCAGCTAATATTTACTTTATGAAGCAGTAACCTAATAATAATTATGTATATTTGTGGGGTACATGATGATGGTTTGATTCATGCGTGCACTGTATAACATTTAATTCATTTTATGTTCAAAATAACCATAGAAGAAAGTTTTGAATAAACTCACTATCAAGAAATAATAAGTTTTAGGTGATGGTATGCTAATTAGCTTTATTTAATTCTCATCAAACCAATCTTTTCTCGTTTAATTTTTTTTTCTTCTTTTGGAAGTAGGGTCTCCTTATGTAGTTGAGGCTGGCTTCAAACTCATGACCCTCCAGACTCCACCTCTCAAGTAGGTCGATTACAGGACTTGGCTTAACACTTGGCTCTAATGAATCTCTTGTTATTCAGTGGCAGTCGGTCCTGTAAGGCATTTGGGGTCAAATGAGCTTGGTTCCTAGGGCTGCGTCTATGTCTGGATGGGGAGCTATATGCTTATGTCACCAGCACAGGATTCTTCTTTTGATCTTTCTTTCATATTTTTGGGAACATCCTGCATGACTGTCCTCAGTTGAATGTGTTCTTACTTCCGTTGGGCACACATGTTCTTGATGAAACTTATTACTTGCCCTGCAAAACATGTGCATGGGGGACAACATAGGAATGCTCTTATCGTAGCCTGTAGGGGGGTCATTTGCATGGATGTAGAGGCTGTAATTACTCATGAAGCCATCAGAAGCTTTGTTGATTTCAGGAGTATGTGAAACTTTGATGGGGGTGACCTTTACTGTCTACCCTGTGTTCAACAGCATCTACAACATGAGCACAGTAACTATGGCAACCAAGGTTGTGTTCATCTGCCAAGATTTTGGAACTATAAACCAAGGTGAGAGGGTGACAGGGTAGTGAAAGTAGTGGCCTACGATGGTAACGACATCTTTAGTAATAGCAGCATACTCTCTCAGACCATGCAACCTACCAAAGTGTCTCAGAGATGCCCAGGGTGTGTGCCATCCCTATTGCCTACCTTTCTGTGGTCCTTATATTCAAGAATCATGCCAACTCAGCTCTTCAAAGTGCACTCACCATTCACTGAGGGGATGTTTCTAGTCCCATTTTGGAGGTTGATCTTATTTTTTTTTTTAAATAGTTCACTGAGGTGACCTTAATATGGGCACTGTGTGCCAGAATTTGTTTCATGGTCTGGAATTTTAACAGCTCAGTATCCTTCTGTGCTTTAGATATTTACCAACTTCCTTCACAAGAGCATAAAATTCAGTGTTATATAAAAGAGGTACCCCTGATACACTGTGAATAGGAAAAGTCAGTTTTGTTTTTCTTTTCTAGGAAGATCACTCCAATTCCATTAATAAATATTTTCTCTTAACAGCTCACAAATATAGCAGTTAGATTTTATCTTATTTTTCTTTTTTGTCTTTTTTGTTTTTTTCTTTCTTTTTCTTTTTTTCTCTTTTTTCTCATTTTCTTTTTTTTTCTCTTTTCTTTCTTAGATTTTATCTTTTAAATTATGCAATCTCCATAGTTATTCAGATTATCTTGGGTACATACATCTACATATTTACAGCCAAAGTTTATTGGTAATTTCTAGGGTACTTTTTTTTCTTTTGGTCTTTTTGAGACAGGGTCTCCCTGTAGCCCCAGCTGTCCTGGAACTCACTTTGTAGACCAGGCTGGCCTTGAACTCACAAAGATCCACCTGCCTCTGCCTCTTGAGTGCTAGGATTAAAGGCGTGCGCCACCACACCCGGCTTAGGGTACTTTTGCATATATTCTTCTTACACAAACAGTTTGAATCATGTTATCCAAATATTTACAATTTAATAATAAAAACTCAAAACCCAGAAAAACGTAGGCATGAAAAAACAGAATAATGATGCCTTGTTTGCCAAGTATTATTAGTTGCTATAGTTGAGCAGGAAAAAAATGACCTAAATTTCCTGCTAGTCAAAATGAAAAGATGAATTTGGGACAGTCACATAGCTCTTCTATTCACAAATAATGAAAACAACATTTACTCTGAGATAGGGCCTGATATGAGTGATGTGTGTGTGTGTGTGTGTGTGTGTGTGTGTGTGTTCGCATGCCCATGTAAGAATGTGTGTATAGTCCATCTCCTCCTCCCTCTAACTCCAGCAGCCCTCATCTTGCTGAAGGACAAGAGTCACTGCCAGGTTAAGAAGTTTACATACGGAGCTGGAGAGATAGCCTAGAGGTTAAGAGCGCTGACTGCTCTTGCAGAGGACCCGGGTTTGATCCCCAGCACCCACATGGAGGCTGAGAACCCTCTGTAACTCAAATTCCAGGAGAACTCCAGTTCCAGGGGAATCCGAGACCGTCTTCTGACCTCCGCGGCATTGCACGACACGGGTGCACAAACCTACATGCAGACAATACATTCATACACATAGAAAAAAAAAAGTTTACATATGGCTGAGTTTGAACCAGGCGGTCTGACCGAGTGCTTTTTGCCTTTAGGTTTCTGCAGGAGCTCATTTCCTCTTCTCAGAGAAAATGTCTCGAAAAGACCAAAAAAAAAAAAAAAAAAAAGTTTTTTTGGTCTTTTTGAGACAGGGTCTCCCTGTAGCCTCAGCTGGCCTGGAACTCTCTCTGTAGACCAGGCTGGCCTTGAACTCATAAAGATCCACCTGCCTCTGCCTCCCAAGTGCTATGTGCTATTTTTTAAAAAATATTTTAATTGAAGTTTTGTGCATTTCATACATTTCTCAGTCCAATTTAAACTCATTCCCTTTTCCATGTCTCCCACCCCACCCGGGTTCATGCATTCTGCCATACATGTCTTGCATCTTTTTCTTAGTCTTTTAAAAGTTTTTCTTTGCAGAGGTTTATGGTTTGCGGCAGAAGTTAACTGTTTCAGTCATTTCTTTGACCCAGTCCTTTTGTTGTGGTTCCCTCCCATTTGTGTTGCTCCAAAATTTGCCTATATATATGTCACATATATACCAAAATTATGACCTCTGAAAACAAACTGTTAATTGTAGAACATGTTTAGGAATTCACATTTTCCTTTTAATTTTATATTACTCTAAAATATGAATACATACCCTTCACCCATATACCAAAATTACAAAGTCTAAAAATAAGTGGTAGGTTAATTCTAGAGTCCATTAAAGGATTCACCTTATAACAGAACAGTTGCTTTCAGATAAAAAGAAATATGGTATTAACTTTGCTCAGCTTGCCTTTAAACTAGGGATTTGGTGCTAGCATTCACAAATGAGGGATACCATTCGCTGTTTTTTTTTCTGGGACTGTGTTACTTCACTTAGTATAATGGCTTTGAGTTGAGTTCCATCCATTTGCCTTCAAAGTTCATGATGTCATCTTTCTTTACTGCTGCATAGAACTCCATTGTGTAGATGTACCACATTTTCATTATCCACTTGTCAGTTGGAGGACATTTGGGTTGGTTCCAGCTCTTCACTATTGTGAAGAGAGCTGCAATAAACATAGATGTGCATGTATCTTTGCGGTAGGATGAGCCTTGTGGGTATATACCCAGGAGTGGTATGACTGGGTCAGGTGGTAGGCTCATTTTGAGTCTTTTAAGGGTTTTCCACACTGGTTTCCACAGTGGTTGTATGAGTTAACATTTCCACCAGCAGTGGATGAGTGTTACCCTTTCCCCACAACCTCTCCAGCATTTGGTCCCTTTTGTTTTCTTGATCCTAGCCAGTCTTATTGGAGTGAGATGATATCTTAGAGTGGTTTTAATTTACATTTCCTTAATTACTGAACATTTTTTAAGATCTTTCTCAGCCATATTTACTTCCTCACTAGTGAAGTCTCTGCTCAGCTCTTTACTCCATCTTTTGAGTGAGTCATTTGTTTTCTTACTTCTTTGTTTTTTGAGTAGTTTATATATTTTCGATGTTAATGGTCTGTCAGTTGTGCCACTGGTGAAAATTTCCTCCCACTCTGTGGGTTTTCTCTTCACTTCATTGATTGTTTCTTTTGCTGTACAGAAGCTTTTGAGTTTAATGAGGTCCCACTTGTCAATTGTTGACCTTATTTCCTGTACAGCTGCTGTTTGATTTAGAAAGTCTTTTCCTATGCCTATGTCTTATAGGTTGCTGCCAACATTTTCTTCTGTCATGGTTACTGTTTTTAATAATTATGAGCTATCTTGTTGATCCATATGTGCAATATAAAAATGCAAGCCACAGGTGCCTATCTAGGAACAAAGGCGTATGTGTTATTCTCTAGTGCAGAGGGTGAAGAGAGAATGAGCAGCAGGGTACCTCTTCCCAGAGATGCCCATCATCACAGGAAGTTAAACTGCCAGGGAATGAAGAGCAGATTTGATGTTATGGGCTGAAGGCTTTGATGGTTAGCCGGCTGGCATCTTCATATGAAGACAGGGAACAGGTCTATACATCTTTTTAAAAAAAAAATAGCTGATGTTTTATTTGTTTACATAAATTACCCATTGCCTAAAGCATGGTGTAAAGTCCAGAACATGGAATCTGTTATTTTCCAACAGGGTACTTAATATCAGTAAGGTGCATGCTCTCAGGCAGGATGTATATTCCTCTTAATACTAGGGTCTATACATCTTAATAACATTTCGTGTCATGTTGAAGTCTTTGAACCATTACAAATGTTCTACCACAGCATTTTTTTTTTTTTTTTTGTTGGTGTTTTTTTTTTTTTTGAGACAGGGTCTCCCGGTAGCCCCAGCTGTCCTGGAACTCACTCTGTAACCAGGCTGACCTTGAATTCAAAAAGATCCGCCTCCTCGGCCTCTGCCGCAGTGCTAAGGATTAAAGGCGTGCACCGGCGCGCCCGGCTTGTTTTTTTTTTTTTTTTTTTGGTGTTACCACAGCATTTTTAAAGACTATGTTAGGACTATAATCGAAATCACCAAATGCAGAGAAACACACATTTTGTCCAATCTGTTTTTTACATCCAATTCTTAGGATTTAGGTTTCAGTTTTGTTACTGCTTGCTTGGCCCACAGGTGGCATATAAATCGATGTATAACTTACATTATATCACTCAAGTTTTGAAACTGTGCATCGAGGTAATTTTTATTGTCTAATTGGGAACCCATCATCCAATCTTCTGTCTGATTATAGATCCAAGTCAAGATAGCTACAGCTTGATTCCTCATTTTGTGTCATTATTTCTATTTCAGAGAGCCCTGACCTTGCATGCTCATCCCATGCATACCCATGATGTGTAATTGCCTCTCCACACATAGACAGTGGGACACCTACAGCATGTGAAAGCTTTGGCAGGGCGGCTGTGGATTGCAGGGAATGTTTAAGCTAAAAATATAAAGTCTGTACAAGGACATAGCTGTGCTTCAATTTTTAATGAACTGATTCTTTTGGCTTTGTGTCTAAATTGAAATGTGTTAGGATCCTTTGGGGTGTGTGTGTGTGTGTGTGTGTGTGTATTCTACATGAACAGAATTGCTTGATGGTGCTGTGGAATTTTATTTCTCTAGTCAAGTACTAGTCAGAATAACAGATGTTGGTACACTGGATTAAGAAGCAGGTGTGAGACCACCTAGGGTACCAACTCAGAACACTTTCTGCTAGTACTGCCAAGGGCTTTCCTTAGGTGCCAAATGATGCAGCAGAGGGGAAAACAACATCCAGATAAACTGTTGAGGTGCTTAAGTTTCTGTAAATAGTTGGCTTAGTACTAGACAAACAAATAGCCACACTACCTAATTAACTAACTGATCACCTAACTAATCAAAAAACGAATCAATAAACTAACTAACTAACTAACTAACTAACTAACCAACTAATTAAAGATAAAAGCCAAATATAAAACAACAATCTAAATCAAAGTATTCAGCCTATACCTATCTAATACACAGGGCCTGCTTCTGGACAATGCTTGTATTTTTCTGCTTTTGGAACACCCTCTGGAAATCTCTGTGGGATGGATGGAGGGGAGACAGGCTTGCTTTAAGCCATTGTAGGAGAGCATTTTGCATTTGTTTTTATAAGAAAGAGCACATAATATAAATTGAATGTGTGTGTGTGTGCTCTAAGGGAGGACTGTTTAAGAGTGGAAAACTGAGAGGGCCACCAAATACGGAGGAAGGGCCTCTGTCGGGGAGGTCCAAGTTTTATTGCCTGAGAACTGCTGTAAGCACTGCCAAAGAGGAAGTGGGCCCCACCCTACCTGCTCAAAGGAAAGCTACAAAAGCAGAGGAGGAGTGGAGAAACAGTTAGGAAATCCTTGCCCAGCATGTAAAAGCAGCTTGAGTGCTCTGCTCTCTTTCTCAAGAGGACCCTTCTCCCTGTTCTGAGAGACAAGCACCATCCAGTTCTCACCTCTGGGAAAGACATTATACACATCCTTGAAAACCTTTTAAAATTTAGCTTGCATTTGCTTATCGCAGATCTCGTCAGAAGATAGATTTTTCTTTTTTAAATTATTGTATGCAATAGCAATACATCTAGGGGCTCTGGGAATTTTATAGTTTATTAAAATAAGATTTTATTCTGCAACTGAATTTGGGCCGGGGAAGGTGGCTGAGGCAGGAGGATGGAAGGAAACCCATTTGCCTTTGAATTTCATCTTGATTTGAAGGGTGTCTGGTTCTACAATGGGCACATATGCTCTCAGAAAGGCTGTAAACGACAAATGAGAACTTAGTTGTGGTGGACTTAGAGAGTTTTTATTATGTGCCTTGAGAACTTTCTCGCTGCAGTTTATTTTCCATGAAATTGATATCTGTGAATAAAATGTTCAGCACTAAGACAGCAACAATTACACTGATTAAAATTGAATCCCAGTACATTTAATCTTTGGAGATTTGGCATTCTCTGATAAAAAGAGTTAATCATGCAAGCCTGAGCTATTCTTAGACTAGGCCTGGCTGTTGTATTTGGACCACGTGGGACCAGGTATGAGACAGATTATTGCAATTAAAAAAAAAACAGAAATCTGAAGAGATACTCTTTTTTATTTTATTTATTTCCGTATGTGTATGAATGTACTGTCTGCATGCAAGTTTGTGCACCCGTGTCGTGCAATGCTGCGGAGGTCAGAAGAGGGTTTCGGATTCCCCTGGAACTGGAGTTCTCCTGGAATTGGAGTTTCAGACGGTTCTCAGCCTCCATGTGGGTGCTGGGGATCGAACCCGGGTCCTCTGTAAGAGCCGTCGGCGCTCTTAACCGCTAGGCCATCTCTCCAGCCCGCAGGATGTTTCTTTTAACCAGCTTCTTTCTCTTAGTGAAGTGTTAAGCTTCCTCCATGTCTTTCTATGTTTTGATAGTTCATATTTTGGGGATGCTGGGTAATACTCTACTGTCTAGGTATAGGTCTTCAGTTTCAGATTAAGGATTCTACCGAAGAGGGACAAGTAGAAAGCTGGGCTGTACAGTGTGATGCAGGATAAAGACTAAAGAAAACACTCTTCCCTGCTGAAAACTGGGTGAATGAGATCCCACTGTCTCTCAGAACAGGGTTGAACTTTCCCTCAGAAGCTATTTCCTTCATTCTGACTGTTTCTTCATTGTCACAAGGAAATCCCATTGGACATAATTTTCTAAATGTTGGGCTGAATTTGTTAGTGAAGTCAGATCTTCCTGTTTAACCACAGGACTAGGTTATTGAGTGGAGAAAGAACATCCCACCCGTAGAGCTGTCCATAGGTCAAGGTCCACAAGGACTTAGCATTCCACTGCTGCAGGATAATACTCACACTTCTAGGTTCTGTTTGGCTAAAGAGGATCCTGCTAGACTGGCAAGTTTTAGCTTGTTTTTCTTAGTAAAGTTATTTTTTTTAAGAACTCTTTATTTTCTTTATATTTCACAGTGTGCCGGATAGCTTTAGTGTCAACTTGACACATCTAGGCTGAGGGAGCCTCAGTTGGGGAATTGCTTCCATTGGACTGGTCTGTGGCCATGTCTGTGGGGTATTTTCTTGATTGTTGAGTGATGTGGGAGGGCCTGGCCCACTGTGGGTAGTAACACCCCTGGACAGGTGGTTCTGTATTGCATAAGAAAGCAGGCTGAGCATGGGCCAGGGGAGCAAGGCAGTAAGCAGGGTTACTCCATGGCCTGTGCTTCAGCTCCTGCCTCCAGGTTCCTGCCCTAAGTTCCTACCTTGGGCTCCCTCAGTGATGAACTGTGATCAGGGAGATATAAAATGAATAAACCCTTGCAGTGGTCAGAGTGTTTTGTCACAGCAATTGAAGAGAAACTACAACAAACAATGAGAGAAGGAACAAAGTTTCACACAAGACAAAGCCAGCACAGGAGCGATGTTTAAAGCTGCTATGAGGAAGTGTCGGCAGCATTAGAAGAGCAGATTAATTACATCACCACCAATAAAGGAGACCGAGGAGCTTTGGCAATTGTGTCGATGTAGGAAAGTCACCTTTAAGTGCCTGGAGTTTAACGCTGTTGCAGGGAGCCACATGGGCTGTGCGGTTAATGATCTGCTGTTAGCATTTAGTGGTGTACTGACAGGAAGCCGGTGCTGCTGACTCAGGGTGGCAAACAGTTGACTCATCAAGACAGAACCTGTTCCATGATGAACAGGCCAGAGGGAGAGGCAAAGATGGATCTTGAGTCCCTGAAACATTGACACCAGTGAATTCTGGATTCTTCCAAATTGTCCTTCACAATGCTAGAGTGGGCCCAGTTTTGTCCTGCAGCAGAATCATCGGCACTGGAGTGCTGTCTGCTGGATGCTCCACTCAGAGTTCCCTTCTACGTCCTCGGTCAACATGGTATTCTCAGGTTTGAGCTAAAGAGGAATTTTTTATGTGTATGTGTATATGTATATGATGTGCATGGATATGTGTTGGCATGTGTAGACATGTGTATGGGCACATGTGCAACCCTGAAGATGAGGTATCTTTGGTCCATAGTGTGGAATAGCAGGTGACAGCCATGTCTGCTTAGCTTTTGCATGGCTTCTGTGGGATCTGATCCCTGGTCTTTATGCTTGTATGGCAAGTACCTTTTCCCCTGAGCCATCTCCCCAGCTCATAAATGTTTGTGTTTTTCATTTTGATTTCTATTAGGCATTGTAACCAGGGCATGTGGAAATTCTTAGACTAGATTCTGCAAAAAATATTATTTTGTTTTGTTTTGTTTTGTTTTGTTTTTGGTCTTTTCGAGACAGGGTCTCCCTATAGCCCCAGCTGTCCTGGAACTTACTCTGTAGACCAGGCTGGCCTTGAACTCACAAAGATTCGCCTGCCTCTGCCTCCCGAGTGCTACAATTAAAGGTGTGTGCCACCACCAGCTAAAAAATTTTACTAACACGAACAGAATCAAGGGTGATTCATCAGTCACAGTAGATTAAGCTCTTACCATATGCTAGGCAATGAGTTAGGTAATGAGGTTATATCGATAAAGACTCAGTCTCTGGATTTGAGACATTGTTGAGTGAAGGGAACGAGACAGGGTTAAGCACTGGCGGTCACATTAACACTCTACAGGATAGCTTGACACAGGCAGCAGTACAAACAGAAATGTCTAAATCCCAATTAAAATCCCCAAGAGTTTCTTCCCAGGCTTGGAAAAAATCCTTAACTTCATATGGAAAAATAAAAACCGCCAATAGCCAAAACAAATGATGAAAAGAAAGCAATACGGGGGGATCTCTATACCAGACTTCAAACTATACTACAGGGCTAAGTCATAAAACAGCCTGCTACTGGCAACAAAAACAAACCGTTGACCGAGGAACAACATCGAAGATCCGAACTTGAGCACATCAATTTCAGTCACCTCATATTTGACAAGGGGGCCAGAAGATCAATGGGATAGCGCATCTTCAGTAAATGGTGTTGGCAAAACGGATCACCTTGTAGAAGAATAAAATTAGACCCCTATCTCTCACCCTGTACAAAAATCAACTCAAATGGATCAAAGACTCAACTGAAACCAAAACTCTGAAGATGAAAAGAAAAAGTTGGCAGCAACCTAAGACATGACATAGGAAAGCTTTCTAAATCAGACGGCAGCTGCGCAGGAAATAAGATCGACCATTGACAGTGGGACCTCATTAAACTCAAAAGCTCTGTACAGAAAAAAAAACAATCAGGGAAGTGAAGAGAAACCCACAGAGTAGGAGGAAAACCTTCACCACTGTACGATCTGAACAAAACATTGAACTTCCAGAGATATATAAAACTACTCAAAAAACAAAGAAGTAAGAAAACAAATGACTCACTCAAAGATGGTAGGAAAAGCAGGGTGGAAGAATGCTTGAGCTCTGGTGGGGTGGGGAAATGGGGGGGACACGGGTCTAGATTTGATAAAAAAAATAAATTAAAAAAAAGATGGAGTAAAGAGCTGAACAGAGACTTCATAAGTGAGGAAATAGAGATGGCTGAGAAACATATTAAGAAGTGTTCAACATCGCTAATAATTAAGGAAATGCTAGTTAAAACCACTTTAAGGTATCATCTCACTATGATAAGACTGGCTAGAATCAAGAAAACAAATGATACCAAGTGCTAGAGAGGTTGTGGGGAAAGGGGAACACTCATCCACTGTTTGAGGGAATGTAAACTCATACAACCACTATGCAAAGCAGTGTGGAAAACCCTTAAAAGACTCAAAATGAGCTTACTACCTGACCTAGTCATACCACTCCTGGGTATATAACCACAAGACTCATCCTACTGCAGAGATACATGCACAGACATGTTTATTGCAGCTCTCTTCACAATATCGAAGACCTGGAACTAACCCAGTGCCCCTCAACCAATAAGTGGACAGAGAAAATGTGGTCCATCTACACAGTGGAGTTCTATGCAGCAGTAAAGAAAGATGACATCCTGAAATTTGCAGGTAAATGGATGAAACTAGAAGATATTATGTTAAGTGAAGTAACACAGCCCCAGAAAAACAAATGATGAATGGTATCCCTCATCTGTGGATGTTAGCACCAAGTACCTAGTTGTATGGCAAACTGAGCAACGTTAATGTTATATTCCTCATGATCTGAAAACAACTGTGAATTGCTTAACAGGTTCTGGAATTAACCTACCATTTATTTTCAGACTTTGTAACTTTGGAATGTGGGTGGAGGGTATGTATGCATATTTTAGAGTAATATAAAACCAAAATGGAAAAATGTGAATCTTGAAATATGATTTGGAAGTAATATGCAGTTTGTTTTCTGATGACATAATTTTAGTATAGGTGAGACACACACACATATGTTGAAGCAATACAAGTTGGAGGGAACAATAACAACAAAAGAACTGGGACACACACACACATACACATACAAAAAAAAACAACCCCCAACTAAAACAGTGAAGTTCTCCCCAAATCAATAAGCCTCTGCTTTGAAAAAAACTCTGGAAAGACACAGAAAAAGATGCAAGACATGTATGGCAGAATGCATGAACTCTGGTGGGGAGTATGGAAAGGGAAATGACTCTAAATTGGACTGAGAAATGATGTATGATGTATGAAAAAGTTTAATAATAATAAAAATATATTGAAAAACAGAAATGCCTAAATATCTCAGTAATTAATTTTGTTGGGTCCTAATGTAGAGTGTGTGTCCTAAAAGTTCATTGAGCTCAGTAGTGCTAGAGGCAGGAGAAGCGGGAAGAGGTGTTCTAGCAGAAAAGAAGTGCATGCCCAATGTGTGGAAATACAGGGTGCAACTAAAAGTTAATTATTGCTGAGTCAGGAAAATGCAGAGATGAGGGTAGAGCAGCAGAGTTGGAGATCCAAACAGAGGCTTCCTCAGAGAATGTTTAGGTGCCATTGTTAAAGAACCAGGAGAGGTAGTCAAAGATTGAATCTGTATAGTGTCATGGTGGGCCTTAGAATTTGCAAGCATCATGGAAGGTGATTTGAAAGGAACAAAATGGGGGTAACAAGCTCTGATCATAGTTAAGAGGCATGATGGTTGCTTTCAGAACCAGGAACGACTAATACATGATGAAAGAGAACAGAGAAGATAGATAGATGGGAAATGGACAGAATCTGGAGATAAGGTTGAAAGTCAGGGGAGAGGGAAAGACCCAGTTTGATTCCATTGTTCTGTTATGGGGATGTAGACCTTGTTACACAGAAGTCACCATGGAGGAAGAGAATTTGTGAAGAGACGCTCTGTGTGTGTGTGTGTGTGTGTGTGTGTGTGTGTGTGTGTGTATATGTGTGTGTCTGTTGGGGCGATAGTTATGGCTGCATAAAAGATTTAAGTTTGGGCACTCTTCATCTGGGCTGTCTTCCGGTCAGCATGGAGGACTCTGAAAACAGAGGAATCTGGTTGGCCATGAGCCTCTAAGGTTGGCATGCTTCCCAGGGACTTTCAGATCTAGGTGCTGTGTTCTTTAAAAATAGATACACTAAAATGTATGTTCAATGCCAGTTCTCAGAAGCTCAGCTTGATGGGGGTCTACCTTCTGAGATATCTGTTTTCAGGATACTGTAAGTTTCTTTTCACTTTTTAAATTTTACGGATAAAATAAAAATCTGTCCCTGGCCTTGTTTTTTTACTTTTTTCTTCCTGTAGTGGAGACTAGTTCTAATATATTCTCTGAAACAAAAATCTATAATACGATAATGATATGTAACTACTAACATGGCTAAAATTAAATGACATAGCAAAAGTCATAGGGAGTGTTGAGAACCTGAAACTCTTGTGTTGTGGGGGGAATATAAAATGTTAAAACCAGGGCCTGGAGAGATGGCCTAGCGGTTAAGAGCACCGACCGCTCTTGCAGAGGACCTGGGTTCAATCCCCAGTACCCACATGGTGGTTGAGAACCATCTTTAACTCCAGTTCCAGGGGAATCTGACACCCTCTTCTGACCTCCACAGCATTGCATGACATGGGTGCACCTACCTACATGCAGACAGTACATTCATACACATACAAAATAAATAAAATTAAAAAAAATATTAAAACCAGTTTGAGAAATGGTTTGACCCTTCCTTAAAACATTAAACCTTAACCTGCCATACAGCAGTCATTCTAGCCTTGGTATTTAACCAGGAAATGTGAAATAATTCCTACAAAATACTTGTGCACAAGCATGCACAGCAGCTATAAATATAACAGAAGTGAAAAGAGCTTAATGAAAACCAGTAAGCGAATGGGTCATGTTGTATTAGCAGACACCAGAATACTGCTTTGCAATTAAAAGATGAAGTCGTGGTATACAACAACATGCATGTATCTCAAGATAATTATGCTTAATGGAGAAAGCCAGACCAAGAGAGCGTACATACTGTATGGCTCTATTTTGGCAAAATGATTAAAAAATAAAGACAAATCTGTAATGACATAAAGCAGCTCAATGGTTACCTGAGGAGAGGGGATGGTAAGTAGACAATGCAATAAGATATGAAAAAGGAGTGCTAATGTTACCTTGGTTGTGCCGATGACCTCAGTGGGTATATATGTCTATATATGCAGACTGAATCAATGTAACTTATTGTATGTCGATTTTCATAATGTTTTGAGTATTATCATAAAATCTGTTTCTCAGCTTCAAAAAAGAAAGCAAAACAAAAAAATCCACCCCTTGCTCTGATAAATGAACACCTGTTTTTATTCTCTCATCTTAGTGGTCGCTCCCTTTAGTAATTGGTAGCTCCATGTTAATTTTTTAACTTACTTATTAATTTTTTTAATTACATGAGTCTTTCACCTGCATGGATTAAGTGTATCCCATGCCTGCAATGCCTGCAAGGGCTGGAAGAGGGTGTAAGATACTGGGATCCAACTTTGTCATCTACAAGTGCAGCCAGTGCTCTTAACCTCTGAGCCATCTCTCCAGCCCTCTTAGCTCGGGTTTTTTTTTTTTTTTTGGTCTTTTTGAGACAGGGTCTCCCTGTAGCCCCAGCTGTCCTGGAACTCACTCTGTAGACCAGGCTGGCCTTGAACTCACAAAGATCTGCCTGCCTCTGCCTCCCAAGTGCTAGGATTAAAGGCGTGCGCCACCACACCCGGCTTCTTAGCTTGCTTTTAAAGATGAGAAAAGCAAAGTGAAGTGCAAACAGTTGCTGTCTGCAGAGCTGGGATTTGAATCTGTCTACTAACATACTAACACTTTTTCATGATTTACTTTTAAAACTTTGTCGTTGTTGTTATTGTTGTTGCATCCAATAATATTTGTTTTACTCTTATGGAGTTGAAAAATACACAAAGGAGGGGGCTGGAGAGATGGCCTAGCGGTTAAGAGCGCTGACCGCTCTTGCAGAGGACTCGGGTTCGATCCCCAGCACCCACATGGCGGCCGAGAACCGTCTGAAACTCCAATTCCAGGAGAACTCCAGTTCCAAGGGAATCCGAGACCCTCTTCGGACCTCCGCGGCATTGCATGACACGGGTGCACAAACTTGCATGCAGACAGTGCATTCATACACATACAGAAATAAATAAAATTAATAAAAAAAATATACAAAGGAATACAACTCACTATGACCTATCATTTCTTCCCCCCTGATTTACAGTGCAATTTTCACCACCTAGATGGATCCAGGATAATGTATCTGTTCCATCAAGACAACAGTTCTGTAGCTGGAAACATCTTCATGTGCAAACCTTAGTGTGAGGAATTCATGAAGAAGAAATGGGGTATTCGAGAGACTAGGAGATGGGCAGTCTGAACATCCCAAGTCTGTCTGGCTCTATCTGTGTGCCTTTAAACAAGTAACCCACCTTTCTTGTCAAACAATCCTGAAAGAAACTGTCATAACTGTCTTCTCAGAAGATAGCTTGAAAACCACTCACTTAGATACCTTTGATATTATGGTAATAGTTCCAGGCTAAACATTGGTCAATAATACTATATTGGTAGTTTGTTTCTGAATACTTTTATATATTTTTACACACATTTCAATACACAGTTTTATGAGTTTAGACACAAAACCACCATTACAATCGAGTAATGATGTGTCTGTCACCCTCAGAGCTTCTTTCTCATGATCCCCTCTCTCCCCCATATTGACTGGCAACCACTGACTTGGTTTGCCATCATAGACAAGTTTAAATTTTCCAAAGTTTTACATAAATGAAATCGATCTCTCTTGGATGCCTGGCTCCTTTCACTCTGCATAATAATTTTGAGATTCTTCCATGCTGTAATGCCAGTCAGTACCAGTTTCCCTCCAACTGCTGGGTGGTGTAACATTTTATGGGTATACAATTTATCTTTTCATCTGCTTGGGGGGGGCAATTTTGGAGTTGCCAGATTTTCACTGTTAAAATAAAGATGCTCTAAACATTGACACACAAGTCTTTGTATGAGTCTACACTTCCTTTGCTTGTAGGTAAAGATCAGGGAAAGGAATGACTAGGTATGTTTAACTTTTAATGACCTAACTTCTTTTCTGAAGTGATTAAAGAATTTTACATTTATATTGCTAATGCGTGAGAGTTACAGTTTTTATGCATATTTTCCAGAACTTGCTATTGTTACTCTCATTAACTAGAGTCACTCTGCTAGATGCATGGCAACATTGTGTTACGGCTTCATATTTCCCTAATGGCCAATGATGTAGCGCATATTGGATGAGCTGATTCAAGATCGGAAGCTTTTAATTTCAATAAAATTGAATTTATATCAGTATTTTCTTTGGGCAAAATGCTTTGATGATATACATAACATACTCACTGGCAGTGATTAAGTTTCCCGTAAATACCACTTCAGTGGCCTCTCAAAAGGATTGGTCCTGTATGTTATCCTTATCTGCATTTGGTTGAACATACACTCTGATTCCTTGTATGACCCACAAGCCATTTAGAAGTGTGCTCTTTAACTTTTGAATAGGCAGTTGAAGATTTCCTGTATAATTTCTGGTTACTGATTCCTTATTTAACTTCTTCACTGTGGCCAGAAAACACATTTCATATGGATGGAAATCCCTTGAATTTATGGACTAGAAAATGGTCTGCTTTCTGCTGTTGTTGGATGGTGTCCTGAAAAAGTCAATTAGATCAAGTTTGCTAAGCATTACTGCTTTTCTGTATACTTTTTAAAAACTGTTCTGGGTAGACATGTATTGAAGTCTCTCTAGTAACCTGTCCTGTCTGTCCTTCCTTGAGAACTTCCAGCTTTTGCTTCATCCTGAAGCTTTCTCATCAGTGCAAGTTCATTCTTCACTTGACAAATGGATTCAGTTATTAAATAATGTTCTGCTTTGAAATATTCTTTCTTTGATATTAACACAGCCATTTCAACTTTATTTACATTTATGTCAGCATTTTTCATCTTTAATCTGTCCATGTTTTATGTCTAAAGTACATTTGTTGTTGTCATGTAAAATTAGCTCTTGTTTCTTAAACCCAGTCTGACAGTCTTGTCTCTTTAATTGGGAGTATTTAGACCACTTACCTTTAATATGATTGTTGACACAATAGGTTTATATATCTTTTTGCCATTTGTCTTATCTATTATTTGTTCACAATGACCTCTTTCCTGCCTTTCTTTGAATAAATTAAATATTTTCAAAGGTTTAATTTTTATCAGTTGTGGAGAGCTTCTCCAAAGATTGGTATGCTTTTTTGTACCAGATCGCTACCATGGGAACGTACAGGACCTAGTGGAGGAGAGTATATCCAAAGAAGCTGAGGTGGGAGGGTGTTTTTAAAGGCAAAATGAAGATGATTACATAAGCCACTTCTAATAAATTATCCTTGGGGTATGGTATAGAGATTGGTTTCAAGGCTGGTGTCAGTGCAAGTTTAACAGGTATTTGTTGGACATCCATCCTTGTAGAAGCACTTTCTGTGGTAAGGTTATCATGGTTTTTTTTTTTTTCAACACCTTTGTCTTTGGAAGACACTTTCATGGAATTCTGTTTCTTATTTGCATTATTTCTGGCAGAAATCTGTCAATCTTAACTTTCTTTTTATATAACCCCACCCCTCTTCCTCTCTCTTTCCGTCTCTCTTTTCCCAGTCCCTTTCCCCTCTCTATGTATGTGTGCCTCTGCACATGTGTGCATATTTTAGCTGCTTTTAAGATTTTTCTCTTTATTACTGATACTCAGATATTAAGCATTCTGGCCCTTGATTCCTTTAGATAAAGGTATGGATTGAAGAATTCCAGACCGCCCTGGAAATTGTGTGGCTATCATCGAGAAAGCAGGATAGGGACCTCACCTGTCCAGTGGTAGAGGGTGGCTGTATGGCAAATTGTACAGTAAATACTGAGCCAAGATATGTTTATGTTCCTGTCTTTATAGCTCACTCTAAACTTTTGTTGTAAAGGAATTAAAATGAGTGTGGCTGACCCTTCTTAGGGAGAGCTTGGAGCTCCCTGTGGAAAGGCCGGGGAAATCTCAGACCTAAAGCAGCGCAAATGAGAGGGATGGGGAATTGGATTTCTAATCCTAAGGTTCTGCTTACACAAAGATAAGGTCTCTCTGTCTCTGTCTCTCCCTCTCTCCCCTCCTTCTCCTCTCTCTCTCTCTCTCTTTCTCTCTCTCTCTCTCTTTCTCTCTCTGCCTAGTAGAATTCTATTACATTTTCAAAATGGCCTTTTCCAAATAGGCAAAAAGTGAGAAGCACTTTGCCCAAAATAACTAATTTATGAAGTGCTTTTGGAAAATATTCTTTAGTTTTACAGATTATTAATAGCATTAAAATTCGCTTTTAGAATAGAAATTTGGGACTAGTATCAGCAAAAATGCTTATAAGCACTTTTACTGTTCCCATGTAATAAATTAATTTAAAGCATTTTGCATTCAATGTAATCTTGGTTTAACTCACCCTTGTTTGCCCTTGGTTCCAGGCAGACAAGTTCCTGCCACCTACAGCTATCTTTGCAAACAGGGCAGTTCTCTAAAAGCTTTTATTTAATCTGGTTAAATTACTAATCATCTTTAAACAGGGACAAATTCAAAGTCACCATGTGACAAATAATTCATTTGCTTAAAGCGACAACATGCTTTTTTTCTGCAGCTAGTCAGCAGTCTGGCAGTTTTTTTTTTTTTTTTTTTTTTTTTTTTTTTTTTTGCAATGAATCAGAATACACATGCCAGGCCATTTGCACCATCTGTTACAGGAGAGTCTTGGGAGAGAGGACTCTAGACACCTGGAGGGATGACATGGAAATATCAGCTCCAGGGTAAACAACAGCTCAAGTAACAAAAGACCAAGAAGAGGAAAACCCTGGGGGACATGCTGCTGGGAGCAGTGAGGGCAAGAGTGGGGGACATGCTGCTGGGAACTGCAGGCAAGAGTGGTACACCTGTTTCTGAACTTGGAAGAATGTGTTGCATGTGTATATTGACCTATATGTGTGAAGGCATGCCTATGTGTATGTATTGGAAGCATGCCTGTATTTGGAAGCACATCTGCATGCATGTATAGAAATATGGATGCATGCCTGCATTTGGAAGCATATCTGCATGCATGTTTGGAAATACGGAAGCATGCCTTCATTTGGAAGCATATCTGCATGCATGTATGGAAATATGGATGCATGCCTGCATTTGGAAGCATATCTGCATGCATGTATGGAAATATGGATGCATGCATGTTTGCACACAAGTATTTTTAGCAACAGTGACTTTTTAGAATCTTTTTTAATATAATTATTTGAGAACTTCATACCATGCATGAATAATGTTCTTCCCCAGCCCCTCCCAGATCCACCCTGCCTCCCTAGTACCCCAACCTACCCCCATTTCATGTCCTCTTTTATTAAATTATCAGTGAAGTCCAATTTGTGATGCACATACACTCTCGGGTGTGGGGGCCACTGGATGGTAGTTGACCAATGAGGTAGCACACACTTAGAAAAACTGACTCTCTCTCCTCTAGAAGCCATCAATTGTCAATAGCTGTTCGGTGAGGGGTGGGGACTTGTGATCCCCCCTCAGAACTCCAGGCTGGAATGTAGACTGGTTTGCATCCACAGCTGCTGTGATTTCCTGAGAACAGCAGCTCTACCATGGCTAGAAGATAGTTTTGCTCTGGCAAGTACATATCTTTAGCATCAGTGACTTTTTAATTTTAATTTAATTTAATTTAATTTATAGTTTTTGAGACAGGGTCTCCCAGCTGACTTAGAACTGGCTATGTAGACCAGGCTATCTCCAATGTCACAGACCTCTGCCTGCCTCTGCCCCCCAAGTGCTGGGATTAAAGGCACGTGCCACTGGCCTGACACTTTTCAGAATCTTAATGGTAGACCAAGTTAAGTTCTTGGGTAGAGTGAGAGAGAGAGAGAGAGAGAGAGAGAGAGAGAGAGAGAGAGAGAGGAGTTTCAATTTCAAGTCCTGGAAAAGGCAATTGATGTGATTTGTAAAACATGGCTACATATTGCCTATGAGTGTCTTGGAGTGAGATTTTCAAGGGTATCCTTTGGGAATAAAGCTTTAAATATGGACCCAGAAAACATGTTTTTGATTCTCCTATGCTGTTCAGCCATTTCGGTCTTTTCTTGGTTGCAGAACTTTTAGTGAAAGAACTGTTTACTATCCCCTCAATTTTTATTTTTTTATTTTTTATTTTTTTGCAAATTCATCCACTGGAAATAGCCCCTCAATTTTTAAAGTGATCTAAACATCTACTAGTTGAAACCAACCCAAGAGGGAGTGTATGGATGTTGTTGATAGATGGTTGACTAATATGAAACCTTTGTGCCTGATGGACAAGGAGTTGTGGCCCACTTCCAAGTTACAGAGTCCTGAGGTTCATTTAGTATCACAACAGTTCCTTGTGAAATTTTTAAAAAGGACTTTTTTCTGTGTGGTCTCATTCAGCTTAAAGGTACACATCCTGTACTTCTCACCATACGTGTAAAGATCATCGTCCCTATCACATTTAATTCTGACCTTACTTTAAAGTTGTACAGTCAGTAGTGGAATGAGTTTTTCAAGCCAATGTCTTCCACACTGCAAGATTGTGCCTGTTACTCCACTTTGCTGCACAATCTCTCTGTTATTAGTCCCAGCTGGGCCAGCATTGACAGCAGGGTTGAGAGATGTTCTGTAGTAGGATACAGTTAGGTGGCCTCACTGGGATCTATTTCAAAAGTCCAGCACCATTCCGAGTATTTCTAACTTCATGCAAAAATAAGCTTGTGGTGCACATAGATGTAAGTGATTTTCCTGCTGCTGGGCAGTTTTAATTTTGGCACACAGCTAAAATCGTCCCCTCTCCTTTTCCTTCTCCACTATCTTAAATTGGCATCCATTTTCCTGTCACTTCTTAGTTTGCTTTTTTTCACAGGAGCGTTGGAAAGCTCCAAACACGCACCTCTCTGCTGCTCTTTAGTAAGGCCAACAGGGAGGTCACCACGTGACCCTTTCTCCCAGGCGCCCTGAACCCCCTGGTGCTCCCTGAATGGAAAATGTGCAAGAGTTCTTTCTGTTCCTGGCTATGTCTCTCTGCTAAGTTCCAGGCTTCCTATTTTAGGCGTGTGGTGAAATCACTCCCCAGACTCAGCTCCAAGGCCCCCAGTTCCACAAAGCTTTCCCTGTGTGACTTTTCCTCTTTGTTGTCTCCTTCATTCTAATCCCATTGCACTGAATATTTGTTAATTGCCTTTACACTCTATCGTACTTTGCAGAGAGGCTCAAAATGATACTCATCCCGCACCAAGAACCTGACCGAGTGTGTGGAGATAAGAGCTGCTCGATGGGACTTTCTTTGACTTCCCTGCTCCTGACTTCCTTCTGAAACTTCCAGGAAACAATGTTTGTATTTTGGAGAAGTATGTTATATTCTCTGTGATGTATCTTTGAGGCCAGGTGGGAGGGATATTTAAATACAATTCCACAAAAAGTCTACTTTGTAAGCATAACTAACAGGCCTCAGAGCTGGTACAGTTTTTGGTATTTTTTTGTCTTTTTGAGACAGGGTCTCCCTATAGCACCACCTGGCCTGGAACTCACTCTGTAGACCAGGCTGGCACAGAGATCACCTGACTCTCCCTCCTGAGTGCTGGGATTAAGGGCGTGCACCACCATGCCTGACACTAAAGACGGTTCTTAGACGCCATGTGGGTGCTGGGAATCGAACCCGGGCCCTCTGCAAGAGCAGTTGGTGCTCTTAACCACTGAGCCATCTCTCCAGCCCCGGTACAGTACTTTGCCTGTGCTCCAGAAGTGTATAAATTGCCGTACACCTGTGCATGGTTTGAACGTTTAACTGCTGCTCAGAACGCTCTGTAGGTATACCCAGATCACCTATTAAACACACCCGGTTTGTAACCTCCCGGACCTTCAAATTCATTCCTCCCCTCATCCCTACCCCAAAAGATGAGTGGGACCCAGATGCCCGAATCTGAACCTAGGAACTACTGTGTAAGCACGGTCTACACTGCGGCCGGCCAGCTCTTTCTCCCTTCCTAGTGACAGTGCACATATGTTTCCTTTGCTCCAGTTTCAAAGCCACCCTTCCCGCAATGGGACACTATCTTCATCTTTCTGGATAATCTAGAACTTCTCTGGTTTGTCTTGTCTCCTCATAGGTCAGGATGACACAGTTGAAGAGTTTCCTGAAAAGCAAATTTGATGGTGATTTGGTCCTGTGTACACATGACTTCAGAGAAGGGCCTGGGGTTCTGAGGGCTTCCTTCAGTGCGAGCTGCTTCCCTCCCTAGTCTTTACCCACAGTGACTCCTTCAGTGCGAGCTGCTTCCCTCCCTAGTCTTTACCCACAGTGACTCCTTCAGTGCGAGCTGCTTCCTTCCCTAGTCTTTACCCACAGTGACTTGCTTGCAGTTTTTCTTAAAATGGCTTTTCTTTTGCCTTCACGTTTTTGAACGTAATGCTCCCTTTTCTAGAACTTTCCTCCCACTTCTCCGTTTTCACCATCTACTTCCCACTCATCTCTCAGTCCTTAAACATTTGCTCCTCTATAAAAACTTCTTTATTCTCCAAACTGGGTTGACTTCCTCTTCAATCATGAATAAATCCATTATGAGTCCTAGGATTGGCATTCCATATTCATCTCCCTCACTACACTGAACCCTATTGGGACCAGCCTACATCTTATTAATCATTATAATCCTGGTTTCTAACACTGTCTGGACACAAGTGTTGCTCAAGAAATATCTGTTGACTAGACAATAATTGCCAATGCACCACCACATAAAAATATTGGGCAATTCACAAGTACTTTGGAGATCTGCTCAGACAAAACTCTTCAGAACCAATATAGTCTTGACTTCTGTTTCAACCCAGTTACGTAGAATGTTTAAAAACAGTTACCTATTTTGTATTCTGATCTTTATCTATCATTTTCAAATGTGAAAGAGTCAGTCAGGTCTAATTAGAAGTGGGAACAGTCTGGGGTGTGCAGCCTAGACCTATAATCCATATGAAGGGTATGTATTGTCTTGAGATCTGCCAATTAAAATAATAGTAAAGGAGACGAAGAACTAGGAGAGAATCCACTCATTGTCTCTAACCAGAAACAAATTATAAATTTAGGACAAAAGAGAGTATTAAAGCAGAAAATATTTTGACTTTGAATAATGAAAAGTCCTAAAAAGATTTGTGTAACAGGGAAATAATGTTCAATTTCTTGCCCTTGGCAATTGTTGAGGGCAAAATTTACACATGGTTCTTATCTGTATAAGGATGACTTCATTCAA
Organism: Rhizomys pruinosus; assembly: GCA_009823505.1. NCBI lineage: Eukaryota > Metazoa > Chordata > Mammalia > Rodentia > Spalacidae > Rhizomys > Rhizomys pruinosus. Next base: position 917,518 of record VZQC01003231.1, on the reverse strand, counting down.
AAGGTGTTGGCAATCAGTTAATTATTATGCACACTTGACCTCCTGTGCCCAGTTTCAGGTCTAGGTGAAATGGTGCAACTCATGAAACTTTTCTGCAAACAATGAGACTGATTATAAAAGGAAAACACACACACACACAACAACAACAACAACACAAAGCTCTGTATCCACAGTAAACTTAGAGTGAAAAGTCTCTAAAAATGTGGTAAAAATATTTGTTATCCTGGACTTTGTTGAAATTTTGATGGTTGGTAAAGAAATAATGAAAGTAGTCTTTAGGAAAGCTTCCCTGTTCTGTGTGAGAATGGTCACTGGCCAGCTTGGTGTTCTTATTTTTGCATGTGTGTATGTGTGTGTGTACATTTTTTTGTGATTCATGTTATTGTTTCTGGTTCACTTGTTCAACAGTTCTCGAGAACACGTGTTCACTGTGTGTGTGAGAACTCCTGTATGCAGTGAGTGGTGTATGATGGGGACAATACTAGTTCTGTAGGAGACACAAACACATATAAATAATCGCCATTAGACAGGACAGAGCAAGAGAGCAGGAGGGGGAAGGAGATGGGATTTGCTGAGGCCATTTTGTGGCCAAAGGGAAGGGAATGGATGGAACAAAGACATAGAAAGAAGCACTGGCTGTTAGCAAATGATAAGGGGAAGGGACAAAGGCTCAGGAAGACGCAGGGATTGACGTCAGAGCCACAAAGCTGGGCTGTTTTCATATCGTGAAAAACGGTATGGTAACTTTAAGACTTTATTAGCATATTTTACTTGTGCAATACTTTAAAGATCAACTTCTCAATTCAATCAAAATTTTATATGTAAATATATACACACACTCCTAAATTAAAAACGTATGTAGTTCTGTCCAACTTGTAAAATTTCATTCACTCATCCAATCATTGCTTCATTCAACAAACACAGATTGCTGTTCATATGTGGCAAACGCTTTACTAAATATTTTACCAATATCATCTCCTATTACATTAAACACAGCAGTTCCTCATTATACATAGCATATTCTTATTCTAAGAGGACAATAACTTTTTTTAGTTGTTTCTTTGGGTGTTTTCTTTGTGTTTCTAAATAACATACTGCCATTTGCTAATATTATTATTGAATTCCTGATGTAATGTAGTTATGTGACTACTTTTTTTGTTAGAACAAGGTTCAGTGTTTATTACAGTCAGGCAAATGCAACTTATGGATGGGTCATATAGAATTCTATCATGAGTTTCTTTCGTTGTGGAAAGCTTTGGTCTTTTCTAGACATTATGATGGTTCTGTGTGATCCTTGAGTCTCTTCCTATGTCTCCATCACTAACTCTGACTAGAGACCACTGTTGGGAGGTCAGCATTCCCTCACATACCCCAATATATCAGTAACTGTATCAACTTCTCCCCTTGGACATCTGTCCTCTGAAGACTTGGTCCTTTGGTCTCTTCTGCCTAGTCCTGCTATAAATGTCTCTTGTGTTGTCATCTCTGGGGGTTCCTCTCCTGCCCTGGCTGGGGTCTCCTACTCCCCGATTTCTTTGTAGTCTTTTCTTGGCTCTCTTGTTTGGATGGAGTATTTACTTGAGTATTTTCTTAGGTAATTCTACCATTAGATTTGCAGAACATTTCTATATAGTTATCTTTATTATATTTTAATTTATTTTGGTTGAAATAAGTTAAAATATAAAAATTTTGAAGATGTTGGTCCATTTTTAATGTCATTTGGATTCCTATGTCTTATAGTAAATCCATTCTTTTTTCCCCCCTCACCTAAGGGGACAGGATCCCATCTTTGTCCCCGGGGTGTTGAAACTTTGGCATCCTGTGTGCAGGTGTCTTTATCCTTTTTGGAGGCACTCAACAAGGTGTTTGATCTAGAGAATCATGTGCTCCAGTCTGTATAATTGCTTATTCCTTCTCACATCCCGATTTCGTTCACTGCACAACTTGTAGTAATGCATTGTGGGAACTGTCTGGAGCCTCTCCCTTTCCATTTGAAATGTGCCAGCGAAGGTAAGGTGAACCAGATGTGGGTAAATTCTCAGTAACAATTCAGCTAGGAAAATGAAATGGATCCATTTCGTTATACAGAAACAAGAGAGGTCATTTAATACGTGGCTGCTTGATAGCTGGCCTGCTCTTGAAGGAATTATATAGGTGCAGACTTCTAGCTCTCAGAACTTTCTAAGAATAACCTAAAATTTTCTGTGCCTTACTTGTTTATATTCTAGAAAATACATTTTAGACATAAAATACATTGCTCTTATCCACATGTAGTGGTGCACGCCTTTAATCCCAGCACTCTGGAGGCAGAGGCAGGCAGATCGCTGTGATTTCAAGGCCAGTCTGGTTTACAGAGTGAGTTTCAGGCTAGCTGGGGCTACAGGGAGATCCTGTCTCAAAAAGACAAAAAAACCAAAACAACAAAAAAAGCAAATAAGTAAACTGCTCTTCTCGTATTTCTTGTCTACTTTTTCCTTGATCAGCAGGTCATAAGTAATGATATATCTTTATCAGCTGTCTATTGTTTATTCCATCCCTTTAAAGTATAAGCTCACTTTTTGTCTTGCTCATCTCATCAGTTGCAAGTCCCTAAGATGGTAAATGGTACATGAAAATGTCACTCTGCAGTTTTGAGGGAAGAAATGGCTGAAATGTCATTGGTGAGTGTATCCATGAAAATCTGAGGAATGTGTCATCCCATGTGTTCTATAAGGAGGAAGGCTTAGAGGCCGGGGCGACTTCCTGAGGCAGAGCAGGAATTACAGGGGGACCCACTGGTTTAACAAAGAGCCTGGTTGGCTCTCTAGAGAGATGGCCTCTTAGCCAATTATGGAGTAAGGGCCTGAGAGGGAGGGGTCCCCAGTGGGAGGACAGTGCCTGTGGCAGCCAGTAGTTCTTCAGCTTTGATCCTTCTGCCTTAAGAAGGAACATGGGGTGGGAGGTGGGGGCTAGGGAATACTATCTCAGCTGTGTCCCTAAAACTTCCCGAGAGAAACCCAATCCCCAGTATATGAGGGTAAATTGGGGGCTGGAGAGATGGCCTAGCGGTTAAGAGCGCCGACCGCTCTTGCAAAGGACCCGGGTTCGATCCCCAGCACCCACATGGCGGCCGAGAACCGTCTGAAACTCCAATTCCAGGAGAACTCCAGTTCCAGGGGAATCCGAGACCCTCTTCTGACCTCCGCAGCATTGCACGACACGGGTGCACACACCTGCACGCAGACAGTACATTCATACACATACCGAAATAAAAAAAAAAAAAATTTAAAAAAAATATGAGGGTAAATTGGCCTTCTGCTTATCCTTAGATTTTCCAACTCGGATCAAAATAAAAAAGCTGCCGCTAGCAGTAGCTCATGAGATTGGGACTTTCAGAAGTCCTGTGTGCTGTGACTTGCCTTTGGCAGCTTCCCACCTCTAATAAGGGAAGAGGAGGAATCCTCTTGGAAGATCATAGTCTAAATCTAAGGAGAAACAAGGACTAACCTGGAAATACACACAGTAGCAGATGTATACATTATCAGCAGATGACACACAGCCTGGTGAAGGCCACCTACACAGCTTTCTCTGCTGAGGAGTCCCATAAGAAGGCTCAGGGGTGCTATGCACAGGCTACGGATGGCAGAAGCCCCAGTCTGTGAAAGCATGGTTTCTTTTTTCATGAACGAAGCTATTTGCTTCTTTTTGTTTTTAAAACCAAGCTTATCAGCAGAGGCTCCAGGACCTCCTGGGCCACCTTCAGGACAAGAAGTGTTTGAGGTTAGGAGAGGGAGAGGGGCGGGGGTGGGGGGAGGCTCACACTTCCTTAACTACAGCGACTTGAACATGACCCTTTCACGTTAATTCCAAAAATGTGCCAAAGACCAGAAGCAGTGTAAGAAAAACATGAGTAAAATCTTAAAAATAAAAACAAGAAAGGAAAACTGGTTGAGTGGAACTTAAAATTTAAGAAGAGAGAGCAAAGTAAGCTAAAGAAGAATGAAGTGAAAGCTAAAGAGATTTAACATCCCCGGGAAGGTAAAAGGTTAAGAGTTTAAGAAATATAAAACAGACGAGATTTAAAAATAAAGGACAAAAATGGGATAAGTCAGTCAGATAAAAGGTTAAAACAAGAGTGAAAGCTATAATGGTTTTGGCTGAAAGGCTACAGCTTAAACCCTGGGAGATGAAAAGCCCCAGCTTGATCATTCCTTAGAATTAAGGGTTTGGAGCCAGGAGTCAGAACTGAAAGGCAAGAAAAGGAAAATAAAAATTAAGTTAAACTGTGAGAATAGCATGGATTAGGTAAACCTTCAATTTAAAAAAAAAAAAAAAAAAAAAAAAAGAGATTTGTTTAGAGGAGATAGAGTCTAGCAAAGGTCTTGAGAGGCCTGGCATCCCCGTGAGATAGGGGAGAGGAGAGCCCCGGTGACAGAGTCCTCAGCACTGCGAGCTGGTGAGTAGCAGGGAAGGGACCGTTATCCTAGACAGCTACAGACTTGCCTCGGCCCTGCAGCCTCGAAGGGAAACACCTTCTGCTACTGGTGAAAAACAATTAAAGCACTATAAAAATGATTTTTATTTTATTCTTATGAGTGTTTTGCCTGCCTGCAGGTGCGTATACAAGGGCATGGTGGCACTTGCCTTTAATCCTAGCATTCAGGAGGCAGAGGCAGGCGGATCTTTGTGAATTCAAGGCCAGCCTGGTCTACAAAGTGACTTCCAGGACAGCTGGGACTACGGGGAGACCCTGTCTCAAAAAGCCAAAAAAACAAACAAACAAACAAAAAACAATTCCATGCTGGCTGAGTGGTGTCATGGCCACCTGACCTTCAGGATCCCCCAGTTTTGAGTCGGTTGCTGCCCAAATATTAGTTCCCTTCCGCTCCTCAAATGGCAGTCAAAACACTGTTTTGGTCATGTGAGTATATGGTATAAAACCTTCCGTGCTTATTATTTTAAAGAACAAACCCCTAAAAGGCTTAGCAAAATCTGTTTGTAATACCCCTTTTCAAATTAGTCAGAGAGAGCTTCTTTCTTTGGCTCTGAATTAAGATCTGACTGTTCCATTAACTATATCACCACTCCCCCCACACCCTACGTACCAGGGGATTAACCTGAAACTGGGAATTCGATCACGAGATTTAGAATTATTTCAGGGGAAAGGGAATTCCTAATTCCATTTTGGAAAACTCAAAGTAAATTGATATTGATTTTGTTTCAGCTTTTTGGTCTCAGAGAAAATTAGAAAGTGAGAGCAAGCAGGGCAGAGAACTGAACTCGTGTTCACGTGCCTCTGTGAAGATCATTTAAAAAAAATTTTTTTTTAATTTTTTAAATTTTATTTATTTCTGTATGTGTATGAATGTACTGTCTGCATGCAGGTTTGTGCACCCGTGTCGTGCAATGCCGCGGAGGTCAGAAGAGGGTGTCGGATTTCCGTGGAACTGGAGTTCTCCTGGAATTGGAGTTTCAGACGGTTCTCGGCCGCCATGTGGGTGCTGGGGATCGAACCCAGGTCCTCTGTAAGAGCGGTCGCGCTCTTAACCGCTAGGCCATCTCTCCAGCCCTGTGAAGATCATTTTAAAAGGATGCATGCTAGCACTCCCTTGTCAGCTAACTGTTCCCAGAATGACTTTCTTTCCTGAATTTAAGGACATTCTGTCTGTAAAAATGCTTCTTGAGCATTTCTTTACTTAGTTCTGAATATAAAGAAAATTCAACTTCTCTAAGTGTTTGAAGGGGAAAAAAAAGAAGACTCGGGAAAGAGAGCTAACCATACTTAAGATTAGCCCAGCGAGTTTTCTGCCAAAATACCAGATGCTGTGGAAAAAATATATCTTCCACAATTTTCTGTCTGGGAACTGTGCCTGCGTCTTCAACCGGGATGAGGAGACTGCTGTAGAGGAGCTAAATGGCAGACCCACTCCAAATAAACAGTGCTCTTAATGTAAAAAAGGCGTTCTAGTGAAGGCTATAGTGATTACAGCATTCATTCACTTCAAAGCTCTATTATTTGTCAGGAAGTGCAAGGCTGTGTGAAAGCAAAGCTAACTACGAATGCTGCTACTGTCCTGCTTAGCTGGCCCCAACATAGCTTCTATGTGTTCATAATGGAACATTCTGGAAACATTGCTCATTTCAGTTCAGGAGCATTCTAGAATCTGAGGTAAGCTTTGCATTTCTATCTTCATTTTTATCTCTTAGGCTGACTTTTGCTTTTCCGTAGTTTTCACATGGATTTGAGTACTCTCAAGGATATCCGTGTTTCACATGAATTTGAGTATGCTCAAGGATATCCATGTTTCACATGAATTTGAGTATGCTCAAGGATATCCATGTTTCACATGAATTTGAGTATGCTCAAGGATATCCATGTTTCACATGAATTTGAGTATGCTCAAGGATATCCATGTTTCACATGAATTTGAGTATGCTCAAGGATATCCATGTTGCATCCACCATACCCAGACTTAGGTCTTTCCCTTCCTTTTAGGGTATAAAAAGTGTCAGAAATGGAGTTGAGTCTAGGGAATGCATTGTATCTATAGTGGAAGGAGAGGGAACCACAGCCCTTACATTAGGATATGGTTCTAATTCCGTATTGTAACAAAGTCTCACACTCTCTCTGGTGTACAGGAAACCCAAGATTCCTCATAGATGGGCATTTAAATTTCCCTTCTTTTGCTTTTTCAAGTTACTCCCCTCTTAGGTTGAGATTTGGACTGTTCATCTTTCTTTTTTTTTTTTTAATTTTTGTGTGCTTGTTGTAGACTAAATATATCCATCCTGTCCAGATTCACCTTTTGAACCCTGTGTCTGACTGTGGCTATATTTTGGCTAACAGAGTATTTAAGTGAGGTCATAGGGCGGGGCTTTGATCTGATAGCTATAACCTCCTCCTGGGGGGAGATTCTGGAGTGCTCCTTCTGTACAAGCTCTGCAGAAATGCCAGATGAGGGAGGACATCGTGGGAAGTCCTGAAGAGAGTCCTCCCCAGAAAAGGACTTGGCTGCAACTTCAGAACTGTGAACAAACATATTTCTGTGGTTTAAGATTCTATGGCATTTTGTATTATAGCCCCAATATAATAAACAAATATTTGATATTCTGATACTAGAAGAGGAATTGGCCCCAAAGGGAGTGGGAGTTAGCGACGCAGGAGCAGGTCTGGTTTGCCTTGTTTAAATTCTAAGTCTGGACGAGAGCCTGGCCTTTAGCGGGTCTTCAGCTTACTTTTGCTAAGTAAAGAAGTAAGTGAACGAGTGAGTGAGAGGGTGGCTGATAGCTCTGCCCTCCCCAGGTGGATGGCAAGCCAGAACGACATCTCCTTCTTGGTGTTGCTCCCTGCCGTGCCCCTCCTTTCGGATTCTTCCTGCCAAACTCAACCTAAAGACCGTCTTGAATCTTTTGAACTCAATCCTGGATTTCTTTAGGTTTTGCAGTATTTCCATGAACATTCTCCGTGCTTTCCCAGGACCCAGCTTGGCACAGCACATGCCATTTCGTTGCCACATCTCTCTCGACTCCTCAGGTCTGTGACTCTTCCCAAATCTTTCCTTGATTTTTATGGACTTGGCAATACTGGCCAGGTGGCCTGTGCGAGTCCCCCAGTCTAAGTTTGCTTGGTGTTTTTCTCATGACTAGACAGGGTCTGCAGGTTTGGAGGAGGAAACCCACAGAAATGCTGACTTCACCATGTAATGGAAAACAATTCATGGTTTCCACAGGAAGCCACTAGTGATGTTAAACTGAAGTTATCTGGAGCAAATTATGATAGCTACTTAACACTTCTATAGTATATATAATGCTCTTGTATGAATGCATTGTGTCCTCCCAAAACGTGTCCTAACAAAATTCTTGTGTTAAACCCTATTATCAAAGGGAACATATTAATAAGTGGAGACTTTGGAAGATATTAGGTCATGAGGAAATCAAAAACTCCTTTAATAATGAAATTAGTGCCATTATAAAAGGGGATCCAGACCAGGATCCATAGCAAGATCCTGGTGCTCCCCCCTCCAAAAAAAACGTTCCAGCTGTGCTGTCCTTTTCCTTCCACACGTGTTTCCTCTAAGACAAAACCTTTCATCTTGTAGGGAAATTACTGAAGACTAATAATGCTTTAACAGTGGTGAAACAATCCATCCCACAGGAAAGCTCTTTAAATTCGGGAAGTAAACAACTCAAAAGCTCCAGGAAGTCCTAGATACTGAGCAATTACAGTAGGCCTTCCCTTCCAGAAGCTCGTATAAGGAGCAGGGACTGCCCAGAGTCTCGGTTAGACCAGCTGAGCTGCCCAGGATAGGCAGAGACCATCTGAACTGCCTGGACAGGGCACTCTCCAGCCTGTCAAGCTGCCTGAAGGTTGTGGAGTGCATCCATGTTTCCTGCTTTCCTGAGCCATAGCCTATGCTGGGGTGGGCTTTGGTGATGCTAAGGTCTTGAATCATTTCTGCTCCTGTAAGTAACCTGCCCCCCACACACTCTTGTAAGTAACCCACCCCTCATACTCCTGTAAGCAACCCCAATAAAACTTGTTGCCTCACCAAGTTGGACTTTGGTGGTGTCCCTGCATTGGTTTCTCATTGGTTCCCTATGGGGTGGGTATATTTTTGTTTGCGTCCCTCTAGGAATAGGGTTGCACATTCTAGAATGTACCATCTAGAACCCAAATGAGAGCCCTTATCAGATACAGACCCTTTAGGTGCTGATGCCTTGATCTTGAACCTACTTAGTATAAAGAACTGTGAGAAATAAATTTCTGATTTACACCCAATCTAAGGTAACTTGTTATAGTAATCCACATGGACTAAGCCATTGTGATTAGATACAGAAAAGCTCACTTTGATCTCCCTAAATTCATTAATAAAACTTTCTCTTTCTTTTTTTTTTTAAACTTTCTCTTTCTTTACTACCTTACAGGAAGTTAAGTTTATGTGTGTGTGGTCTTATGCAAAATAAATATTTTCTCTATTTTCTAATCACTTTTTCTTTGTCTGAAGAACCGTAATTAAACATGCTGGATAAATGAATAAGTAGTGATTTTTCTGTAAGAGTCATGATTTATTTGGGGATCCAGATAGAAGTTTGATGGCAGAGAACTCAACTCAGCTATTCCACTATTAGCACATTAGGCACCTTATAAAATGCAATTTATTAAATGTTCCACCAGCCATACCACCCTCAAGTGTGATGTCATCAGCACACATTAATTGAGGGTGTTTAGGACCTTCAAGGAAACAGGGAATTAAGTTTTGGGAAGTAACCCAGAAGGCAGTGAGGAAGTGTGCGGGGGATCTCCCCTCACTTCCACGTGAATGGGGCTTTGGGAAATGATGACCAAGACCGACTGTTGTGTGTCGGCCAATCAGGCCATGCTACTGAAAAGATTGAGAAGTTTCCCTCTGCCTGACTTCTGGTGGGAATATTTATACTGGAACTGATCCAAGGTTAAGTCATTCCAGGGTAAGCAAAGGAGCCTCCAAGGAGCAGATTGCCTGTCCAGAAGAAGCACTTGCATTGGCCAGAGCATGGCGCATGAATGAAATCCTTCTGCCCGCAAGGTCTTTAACCTTTCAGCCTTACTTGTGAATTGGCCCATTGTGCATCCTTAAACTCCTGAAATTTGATTGGAGATTCATATTTTACTTTCTGTCTCAGGATATAATTTAATGCGTCCACCATCTCAGTGCAACCAAGAAGCATCTATGACTCAGAAAGTGGAGAGGTAAGTGTGGATAGATAGTAAAGACAATTTTCTGGATTAAACATGCATTTAAGTCAAATTACTCTCAAAAAAATTTTTTGCAGTGCTAGAAATTGAGCCAATGGCCTCAAAAAAAGTATAATTTTATATAGAGAAGTTATGATACCTTTTTCTGGTTCAGTAGTTCCTTTTGAATACCTATTATATGCAAATTGATAAAGGTACAAAGACTTAAAAGGTACAAAGAAAAATTAATGCCCTTCCCCTTTACATGATATATTGCTAGACGAACATCAATATATTTAGTAGTCAAATAGATGAAAATATAGGAGTAAATTCTTGTGAAGCTCTTTACATTGTTAGGACACACAGAAATCTGTAAATGGATGAACAGGCGACGATGGCCTGGGGGGAAACGGCTTCTATTGGTTCACCTGTGTTTCCAAGTCTCACAGTTAAAAACCACACAGCACTTGCTTTTGTGGTTTTGATTTGGGGATATGATCTAGAGGTCAACCTTCGGCCTCGTAGTTGTATAACTTGGCAGCCCCAAACACTGCACCCACATTCCTGGGAAGAAAAAGCCTCCCAAGAATTCCGAGTTCCTAGCCTCTGAATTTTCTTGATGCTATGTCATCAGCTACACCTGTAGTTCCCTCTTCATTCCTTTAGACTCTAACAATAGTTAGTCTTCCCAGTGTATTAAATGGTGCTATTAATATTGGGAAGCTTGCAGAGAGAAAACACATGAAAGCATTCTGATGACTTTGGCCATTCATTACTTCGACTGTCCTTTCATAATCTGTCATATTCTAGAAGGCTTTGCTTTACAAGGAACTGCCCAGCGACAGACAACTGAGTCTGTTTCTAAGGATGACACTCTCCCTGGCTGTTCACACTCTTTCTTTGTTTTCTCCCTGTTTTGAATGTAGGAAGATTGAAAGTTGGACATTTTTCCTATTTTCATATATTCTCAGCAACACATCTTAAATAATTCTTTATATTTAAGTCAGTGTTTTAAGTTTGTCATGATGAAAGTCTTTTTTAAAAATATTTGACTCACCATATTCTTCAGACTGGAATTTTCTCTAGAAATTCAATAGCAATAGAATAAATGAACATTATTTTCCTTCATTCTTATTTATTTTTTGTTTTATTTTTGTATGAGTGTATGTATGTAGGTGCTGCACGTAGGTGCAATGCCACTGGAGGTCAGAAGAAGGCAGCAGATCCCCGGACCTGGAGTTATTGGTGGTTGTTAGCTGCCATGTGGATGCTGGGAATGGAACCCAGGTCCTCCACAGGAGCAGCCAGTGCTCCTAACCATTGAGCAATCTCTCCAGCTCCAATTTTCTCTTATTTGTCTCAACTCTATCTCATGCTCTATGAATGGAAGGCTGTAGCCAGCTCACTGGCATGAATCAAAAATACCGAATGAACAGTCCTCCCTGTGCTCCCTGCAGCACCGTCCTCCCCAGCCCTCTGGGCCTTGCTGCTCAATCCCAGACAGCTCTCTGGAAATAGCAGAAGTGACCTGCTCTCACTTTTGACACAGGCCCCTGTTGTTCTCCAGGCTGCCTTGTCTGGTGGGTCTGGCTACATGGAAGAGAGTTTCACAGAGGAGCATAAGTTGGTGTGTCATGGCTAGGACTAGAGATAAAGGTAAGATCTAAATAGCTAGTTAAGATAGACAGGTACGGGCTGGAGAGGTGGCTCAGAGGTTAAGACGACCGACTGCTCTTGCAGAGGACCTGGGTTCAATTCCCAGCACCCACATGGCAGCTAAGAACCATCTTTAAGCCGGTTAGGCAGGGTGTGGTGGCGCACTCAGGAGATAGAGGCAGGAGGATCTCTGTGAGTTTAAGGCCAGCCTGGTCTACAGAGTGAGTTCCAGGCCAGTTGGGGCTACAGGAAGACCCTGTCTCAAAAAAAAAAAAAAAAA